>VZRR01001193.1:255313-268978 GCA_013398015.1 Oreocharis arfaki | reverse complement strand
GGTTAGGGTTAGGTTTGCTCATGCTGAGAGAGGTTTAAAAGCTAAAAGTCTCTTCGTTCCCCCCTCCACACTCTTCTGTACTATAATTTTCCCTGTCTGGAATCAAAAAACCCTTTAGCCTGGTAAAGGCCTCTAAAATTTGCAAGTCTAACCCCTAACCAAACATTTCCAAGTTTCCTATGAAACCACCTCCGCAGGTGCCACATCCTTTCGTATTTTAAATCCCTCCAGGTTTGGTGACTCCACGACTGCCCGTGGCAACCTCTTCCTGGGCTGAACAACCCTTTCTGTGAGAAAAATTTTCCTAATATTCCAATCTAAACCTCCTCTTGCACAACTTGACGCTGTTTCCTCTTATCCTGTCACTGGTTTTCCAGGAGAAGAGACTAAACCCACCTGGCTACAAGCTCCTTCAAGGCAGCTGTAGAGAGTGACAAGGCTCCATCTGAGCCTCCTTTTTTCTAGGTTGAACCCCCTGCAGCTTCCCCCACAGCTCCCCCAGCTGCTCCCCATCAGACTTGTGCTCCAGACTTTTCCAGGTCTCATGGACCTTCTCTGGACCCACTGCAGAACCTTAATGTCTTTTGGATCATGAGGTGCCCAAACGTGAACACAGCACTTGAGGTGTGGCCTCACCAGTGCCCAGTACAGGGGAACAAGCTCTGTCCTCATTCTGCTTGCCACACTATGTCTGACCCAAGCCAGGATGCCATTGGCTTTCTTGGCCACCTGGGCCCACACTGGCTCAGGTTCAGCAACTGTCAACCAGCACCTCCAGGTCCTTTCCCACCACAAAAAGTGAAATCTCACCAGTTTCACCAAAGTGAAAGCTTTCCAGTAGCTCTTTCCCCAGACTATAAAACCGCAGGGGGTTGTTGTGACCCAAGGGCAGAACCTGGCACTGAGCCTTGACTCTGAAACACATGGTTTCCTATACTGGACCATGGGGGTCGCTTACTGTCTTTTAACACATTTTAAGATGGAGGACAGAAAAGAAACGGAATTTAATGTAATAGGATTTTTGTAGGAATTTAACAGATTTAATTTTTCAGAATATTTCCTCATGCAAAGTGATATCAGAAATTTCTCCTCGTTTGTCATAATTTATTTTTAATATGCCAGTTATACAAAATACCAGTTTGCTCCTTTCTAATTTTTTCTCATAATAATCCTATATAACTTACCAGAACTTAGGGAAGAATGTTAGTAGAAAGAGAATTAGTCATAATTAGAGAGATGTAATTTTAAACAGAAAATTTTAGCTGAGAATTCATGGTCAGTCTACATGTTGCTGTTTGGATATGTTGTTGTTTACTCCCAGGCTGAGTGACATCTGAAGGTACTGAAGGAAGAAACATGGAAACTATAATCAACTGTTTATAATTCTAAGGCTTTTCAAGGGTTTTTTATAAATTATGAAGTAATTTTCTCCTTTAGGATGATTTCTTAGACTGGGATCTCCCTTCTGCTGCTGCATCACATACCCCAAAAGCTACCTTGTGCAGCACGGAGGTGTTATCTGCTTGCGGTTTACTGTATGCTTTGTTTGAAGGACTGTGAGAAACCAACAGTTTGCTTTACCATGGCTCTTACCATTTTAGGCAGCCAAAATCCTCTGGAGAAACAGGGAAACAGAGCCTCCCCTGGAAGAAAAAGAGCAGAGTTTCTGGAGTGATACATAACTCCAGTCTTAGCAGGGGTGGGGTACTGATCATGTACCCACAAGAAATCACCCACACAGAAAATTCTGAAAAGAAAGAGGGAAGGAATGTTTCCTAAGAGGCTGAGGGGAATTTTGTGAAGATTGTACGGTGTACACTACCATCAATTGCCACTGGAATGGAGCATAAATCCAGTAATGAAGATAACAAGATTACAAAGTACAGATGGAAAAGAGAGTTCACCTATTCTCATTTAGTATCTCTTTCTGATATCCTGTTATTTAAAGCTTTCTAATGTTTAAGAATTAAGTTTTTAAGAAAACCTTGCTTGAGTGATAGGACTAATAAGAATGCTCACAATAAGACAAATTCAGACAGTGCCACCTGAGAGCTTGGCTCAGCCAAGGCTCTTATCATACATCTCTTTGAGGATATCAAGACTCAGCTTCTGGCTTACTGTGGCTATATAGTAAAAGAAGTTATCGATTAAGCTGCACCAAAAGGCTCTCTGTTAAGTTTTAAAATAACCCTGTGACTCCTTACTAATGGAAAAATTATTTTCCCTTAGTCAGAAGCTGGAAGAAAGAGCACAATAAAATGTATTTACCCTATGAAGAGGCAGTTTACATCATAGTTGTTCTGTTTGCCAAACATGGAAAGATAAGGCTATATAAAAGACAGCTAAATATTCCTTTATCTAGGGGTAATTTTTCAGTAGGCACTGTAACACTCCAGATCATCTTTGTCCAATATTGTCTCTTATTATGAATGTTTTTATAGCTGTGAGAAACTTAGCTGCCCACTTGCACTTATTTCTTCTGACAAAGCCAAACAGACCAGCTGCTGTTTCTGAGAAATTTCTATAGCCATGCTGGCAGCTGGATGAGGCTATGTATCTGAGCTTGGGTAGTTTTTCAGCTGATGTTAACATCAGTCTTCCTTTAAATATTCTATCAATAGCTGCTGAAGAGACAGACATTAGCAAGACTTTTTCTCTTCCCACTTTCTGAATGAAAACAGATTTCTCCAGCCTACTGGATTATAAGGAAGATAGTTTTGCTAGTAAGGAGAAGTATCTGTCTCTCCTATATAGTTTTTTTCAACTCTGTTTTTTGGAGTGACAGGATATTAGGCTTCAGGAAGACCCTTCCTTTCCATCTCCCAAGCATTTGGGTTTCCTCTGATCTCACTCTTTGACAGTCAGTGACCCCAGACTGTTCCTCTGTTCCTTATTTAATTTTTTTTTTTTAATGAAAGAAAAAAATTTAAAAGCCTGTTCTATTCATTGGACTACATTCAGTTACTTCAAAGAAACCTCATACTTCACCACTGCCTCCCTGGTTTTTGGAGAACAGGTCCAACCACGCCCTCCATCAATAAGTGGTCCCACTCCTTTGCTCACTATACCAGGTTTAGCTGATAAATGTGAAAAGTCAGCCAGAGATGGGCACACAGCCCTTGCACAGCAGCACCTTGGCTCAGCCTCACTCATGGGTGATTTAATTTCCCTGAGGTTAATGCTGTTTTATACCAGCATACAAGCTAAGCAAGACTGAGTTTAATTTACAGTGTAAAGCTCTTCTCTGTGGCTAGAAGACGTGGAAAAATCTTATGCTGTCCTCACATTGCCCAAAGGAGAAAAAGCAACTTGCTTTGCTCTGCTGGGTACTCAGGTGATGGAGGCATAGGTAGCATTCTGATACCCTGTCCTCTTTTAATTCCAAAGTAGCTTTTTATGAATACTAGAACACTAAAATTATAATTTTAATCACAGAGTTAGTGAATAGACAAACAACAAGACAGAAATAGTTCTAAAAGTCTTTGTTAAAAGACTGTGAGTCATCAAAGTCATGCCAGGCCACAGCTCATAGGTGTCACCTTGAAGTTAAAGTTGCACCAATACTCTTCTCTGTTGTGTAATGTGTCCAGTTTGAGTCTGTCCCTTTTCTAGGCATGTTGCAAAATACATATGTTCATTAATATTTCTTTGGAGAGCAATGGGAAAATTCTTCCTGAAGTGATGTAGGACAGCAACATATGTCTTGTAACTGAGACTAAGATATTTTCAAATCAGAAGACTTGTTATTATTACTAACTATATGTTAGATACTTAGAAACTTTTCTAGGCAATCTTTTCACCTTAATTACCATTTAAATTTAAAGGAATACAAATTCTGCAAATCTTGAAAGGCAAGTTGTTCATTCTGCATCTGAGTTTTCTCCTGTGTCAAAGATACTCCTGCTCGATTCAAGACCTTTTCAACTGCAAATCTCTAAGTAGACAAAAGACAAATGGAGACATACACACCATGTTTTTAGTAAGGGGGGATGAAAGGCTTACCATTGCTTGCATGCTGAGATGGAGAAACCTCTCTTGCTGGAATTTGTTCCATCTCTGTGAAGGAGCACAGAGACTGATGACCCGGGACCACTTGTGTGACTAACAATCCAGCTGTGTAGACAAAGAAAGGTGAAATTCAAGCCTGATCAAAGCATTTCATCAAGACACCCCTGCACAGCTTTATAACCAGTGTGCTTGAACTGACCAGGCAGATCTGCAGTGCATGTCTCAAGATGAAGCTCATGGAAGGTGTTGGAAGGGGTCCAGTTGCCTTCAGTGGGGTTTGGAGTAGGACCTGTATGTTCAAAGGCACTTCCCTAAGGTTTATCAGTGACATCAAGAGCTGCCTGACCACTGCTGTGGGCAGACAAAATGTGCTTTGCCTAGCAGCACCCAGGCACCTCCCTTACGCACCTGCAATTTTTGCTGCACAGACCCCATCAGTCCAAGCTGTGCCCTGAATGCAGTATCTGTCCTTTGGTCTGCTAATCCCGGCTCCTCATGCATGGGTTTCACAAAGTAAAAAATGGCAAAGGAGTTACAGTGATTTTCAAATCCTCTTCCTCCTGGTGGGAACTTAAAACTGCATCCCTCCTCAGTACTCCCCAGCTCCGGGGTGAGCAGCAGGAGCTCCTTTTCTTCTAGAGGAGCAGGTACTTTTCAAAGTGAGGGAGACGAAGACAGATCTCGTGTCACAAATCCACTGTTTGTGTGATCAATCAAGCACTCTTCTCTCTTTTTGTGGCTGTGTTAATAACTGTGTTTTGACAGACAAGTGGCATCAGCTCCCATCAGACAGAGTAGATACAGAAACTGCTAGTGCTGCTTTGCTGGTTACAGCTCATGAGGTTTTGGTAAAAATGTAGCTCACGTTATCTTCCTTCTACATCTTGGAAACAAAGATATCTGACTGTGTCATACAAATGGTTCTTTCTGGCCTCAAATCTCTGAATGTAGAGATGGAAACTGCTGTTTTGATTTTTTTAATGACTTGACATTATCTTCTCTTCAAAGAAGCCTGTGCTGTATTTGAAGACACTTTGAGGATCACTCATAAGTATATGTGGGTTTGCAGTTAAACACTGCATGGTCAATATTTTCCATCATTTTCTAAGCTTAAATAAGACAAATTAAGTGTGTAGTTATGCTTATGTATATAGTTGTGTTATAGTTAAATTTATCATTCATGATACACAATAATGGAACTTAAGCATAAACCTTTAGAAGACTTTATGAACTCGATAAAAAAACCTTCTTTGTGCAAAAGAGGTAGCAGGTAAAAGTTTATCATCACTGTCTGGATTTTTTTCCTCCATAGTGCTTGTGAGGGCATGTTTTTAAGATAAGTCACCAGACAACCCATATCAAAAAAAGTTGGCTACAGGGAAAAAAACTTGTTGGGGGTGTTCAGGGTGTTCACCTGATTGTATTACTTCAGGTCATGAAACAGAACAATCAGCTAACAACCTGAATTGCCATCCCTGTAAGCCAAACCTGAGAGCATATCGCTGCATGTATTTCCTCAGGGCAAAGCCAGGACACAGCACAGAACTATTTTGAATTACAGGCCTTGCAGTGGCTTTTTTCCTCTGTCCTCTGATATGCAGGAAGAGTCGATGTGATCTGACAAGTTTCTATAAAAAAAAATATATAGACAGAGTTGACACTAAAAAATAATCCAAGTTTGGAAGCCCATGTCACCACAGAGATGCCATCAAAGACGAAGAAGAGAGTGAAGAAGGTCTAAAAGAAGATGACAAGACTCTCTTTTTCAAATATGTTTAATTTCAGAAAACAGTAGCATATTGAAGAGAGATCTTAAGGGAGGAGGTCTAGTGTAAATCCAAAGAGGTGACTTTTTTCTACTACCACCATCTTTTAACATCTTAAGGTAGAGTAGAATGGGAGCTGGTGTTGCCATGTTATTTACCATGTGGCTTATCAAGTGTAGCCATGGACAGTACTTCCACCAGGTCCTGTTGCTGGCACTGGAGGGGTCATCAGGCCACCCAAGGTACTCTGAGGGCTCAGTCCCAAACTGTGGACTGCCTGTAACCTGAAAACACAGCAATTTTTGTCAATGAACGAATGCACATTTTGATTTTCTTTGCTGTATAGAAGTGCATGTGGTTTTGCAGTGGGAATTTTTGCTTCTTCAGGAACAGAGTCTGCCTTCTTGGTTTTCATGAAGAGAAGCTGGATTCTTGCTGTGCTAACAGTTTTTGTCCCCGCTTTGTCTCCCACTGCCTGCAGCAGAAAACCACTTCTCCCAAACAATAGATACACATGAAACTAAACCTTCACAGTCTAGCTCTCTGACACTTCTGTCTCAGAAACTGATGTTGTGGAGCTGGCATCCAAACAACCAGGCATGCCATTCATATTGACATCTGCTCCAGAGCAAAGTTTACTCTTTTAATTACACTGTCTTGCTTTGTTTCTGTGCAGACACTGCACCTGAAATACCACCGGCTCCTGGTCCATCCTCCTCCTGGAGACTGCTTCCTGGGACACTTGGGACAGGACTTTTGAGATATTCTGTCCCACTCCTTGCTGGCATAAGCACTTTTTAGGTGCCTCCAGCTGCTGAGCAACAATGTACACCCATCAGCACTGTGTCACCCCTGCCTTACTATCAGGAAATAGTTCTCTTTCTGGACATGCTGTACAGCTGCAATAGAAAATGCTGCTTCTGAAAACAGTCCCTAAATGCTCTCACAGGGAAAACGTCTCCCTCCAGTGACTGTTAAGTACCTACAGGGAATAGCCTCCTAATTTTTTTAAAGTTAGATGGTTTAAGTGATCCCCTTCAGATTAGAAAAACAGACCGAATCTGAGATCATCTCAGCTGGCTTTTTATGCCTTGTGGAAAGTAGATTTTCGCATGTCACCTTGCACTGAGCTCACTGATGTGCCAAAACACACCTCTGAGGAAGGATAACATGGTTTAAGTGCTTCACTTCCCTTGTACTTGTGGCATCCTCTGTCCATTGAAGATTTGTGCCTACTCTTGACAAATACAAATTCTTCCCTCAAGGAAGACCCCTTCAGTGCTTTACAGCTGGTACAGCTACTTTTGTTACATAGACAAGCCTCCTTGTTCTTGGTGGTGGTGGTGGTGGTGGTTTTAATATACATTTATGTACCTGTTGTAGGCTTTTGTTTTCCCCAGCATTCAAATAGCTTTTAGATGTGGTCTCCAATTTGTTCAGCTTCTGCTTTTAAAAATGGATCTGAGACCGTGTGAACATGACGGAATATTCCATGAAGGAATGTCCTCATGTGACATACTGTTCCTGAGTGGTACAAAAATGTGAAATAATATTTCTGCACATCACCTTTTGAGAACAAGGGGTTTGGGGTTTTTTTTTCTGGCAGTCTCAAGATGAGAATTACTGGAGATGCTCGACAAGGTTATTGCTTTTCAAAAGAAGCCCCACACTGCTGGTGGCTGCAATCATTGACCCATGATGCATGACTTCACATTTGACTCGCATGTGCTAGAAAATGCTTTGACTGACACAAGTCAAAACTAGAATACACTCTCTGACTTCCATATAACTGACATTATTTCTCTCTTGTCCAAACAATCTGCAGTTGCCAGTTGTAAGGCGTTTTGTTTCGTTTCAAGTACTTAATAACATATTGGAAAGTACAGAGCCATCAACTAAGCAATATGACTCCTGTCAGGAAAACACTTCATTTGAGAGTTTTTCCAATGACACCAATTTTTGAGGTCTACTGGTTGACCAGTTCCTAAGTCATTACAATATGTATTGTATTGATAACCTGATAGTCGTCAGTCAGACTGTCAAGCATTGCTAAATCAAACTGCCCATAGTACAGAACTATGCAGCTACTCTTATCAGTCAACCCAGATATCTCATAAAAACGTAATTTTTTTTTATTAAAGTCATTTTCCATAAAACTGTTACTTGTCACTCTTTGCGCTGCCTTCTTCACTGTGCTATGTCACATTAATCATTAATTATTTAATTTTTCCTGTGTAAGTTAATGTCATTAAAAAAAATTAGGAATATACATATAGACAGAAACTTTATCATGAGAGATTCAGGACTGTCCTTGGCACCTTTTTGAGTAGGAAAAGGGTTTTTACAGGCAGTACTATATACCTTTCAAGAAATGTAAAGTAATTGTCATCCACAACTGCTCAAGGTCTTGCTGACAAATGGTCCTGAGTAGTGTCAATTATGCACCTGTCAGGGTTTTAGGAGTTCTCCTTTTGTTTTTCTTTTCCTCTTATAAGAATTTTCCTCATACTTGGTGGCTAAAAGACAAATTACTGAGTGTTTAAGAGAGACTAAAGACCCGGCCACAGGGGGAGGAGTCCAGCTGGCTGCTCTCTTTCACCTGGAGTTTTCTTGAGTAAGGTGAGATGCCGTGAGATTTGAACTGGGAAAAAGGGGCCGGGTACAGCTCCCAGCTCTCTTGTTCTCCCGGCATTCGAAGGGAGAGGAGCTGCTCTCCTGGTGGAGGGGATTCATCACCATTGCAGACTTTTGCCTTCTTGCTGCCTTTCTTCTACTGTGAGTAGAGCTTGCTCGCTGGAGCGGCTGCTGCGCTGGGACCCTGTTTAATATCCTACCTCACTAAAAGAGGGACCTTTAACACCATCGGCTCCCTGCCTGCCCAGAGTTCCCGGAGTTCTCGCTGCAGCTCTGGAGTTTGATTTATCTATCACCTGGGATTTTGTGTTCGCTCCCGCTGCTCCAGCCTGCTGTTGCCGAGGGTCCTGCTGGACACCGCGATCGGCTGCCCCGGGGGCTGTGAAGCTCCTCGGCCGCCATCACCGCGTGGTGCCCGGGCTCGCTCCGGAGCGCCCCCTGCAGCCGCGGGGGAACCATCGCAGCCGCCCTGCTCACCGGGAGCCGCCAGCGCCCCTGCCGGCTGTGAGCGGCACTGCACCGAGAGGGGAAGGGCCTGGCAGCCGAGAGAGGCTGCGCTGGGTTCTGGTTCTGTTTGTTATTAGTGCCATAGTTATTGTTGTTTGTTTGCCTTTGTTTTATCTATATATATATTAGTAAAGAACTGTTATTCCTATTCCTCATATCTTTGCCTGTAGGCCTTAGTTTCAAAATTATTACAATTCAGAGGGAAGGGGGTTGCATCTTCCATTCCAAAGGAGGCTTCTGCCTTCCTTAGCAGACACCTGTCTTTCAAACCGAGATGGCACCTAATATACTTTAAAAAATTATCACAGAAAAAGCACTGAGTTTTGCAATATCCACTCTTCTTCTATTTGCAGTCAGTGACATCCTTGCTCTGAGACTGAAAAGATCCAAAAGTTTATGTGTAAATTCAAATCATTTTCCGAGAAAAGCATCGGTTTTTGGTCGCATAGAATATGACACTGTCCTAGAAAATTACTCATTTCAAAATGTATCATGAGTGAGATTTTTTGGTGTGTCTTTGTCAACAGAGTAGACAAAAAACATGGTTCCAAAAAGCAGAGCAGACAAGATGAATGAAGACTTAATTAGTTGGGATGGGTGAAAGTGGGGAGGGAGACAGTGAGAAGTTCACAAAGAAACACAGTACTTCATGTAAGAGGACAGAAGGGTGATCAAAGGACAGATGCTTGTCATCTCTTTGAGATACACAAGCTGCATCACCCCTGTCTTCCAGACAAGCTGTGGGCGACAAGAAAGAAATCCCATGCTGAATGCTAAACATGTGATATATCTACCTAGCAGTAGCAAATATGAGCACCAGTGTTTGGACAATTCAGCAGCGAGGGTTGCTGCTGTTGCTATTGTATGGCTACAATGGGGTGGGAAGTATCAAGAAGCTACCTTTGTCACCAGCACAATAAACAGAGGGAAGAAACCTTCTGTAGAAATTTCAACAGTTAGTCTTGATCTGAAAACCCAACCAGCAGTACCATCTGAAAAGAATGGAAAACGCAAACAGACCTTGGAAGGAAAAAAGGTTGTCATACACTGCATCCCTGTTTTGGCAGCACAGTGGAGGGCGTTTACAAACAAACCAAGATCTTACACGTGGTTGCTTGTCACAAACAGTGCAGTAAGGGTGAAGTATTAGGGAAAATGTGTGATACATTCTTGGCTGACTCATTTATTTCTGTTGCTGAAGGGAATCGATGTCCACAGCTCAGTCTGTGGAGTCTCTGAACCACTCGTCTTTGTAATTACCATCATTGCCGGAATCCCTAAAAATGTCAGGGACAGACCAGGCCCTGCCATTTAGTCCCTCCAAATCACACATACAGGCACATCGTGTAACAATGCTAAATTTCATGAGTGAAGGGAGATCACTGTCCTGTTGCCAAGAACGAAAACTCCTGTGGCCAAGAATGAAACCATTCAAAGTAGAAATTAATAACTCTTCAGGGACGCCTGAACAGCTCAGTCCTTCACGCTAGTGTCATTTTAAAACAGTGAGGTCAGGCTATAAGGACAATGTGTGTAGCAGGAAATGTGTATGATTGTGAAAATATGCCTGTCTGTACAAAGGGTAGGTTTTCTTCATTTTTCCTTTTACTAAATAAGTAACAAAACAACTTGTTTAACTCAGCATTGTCTTCCAGTAGTGCTGTCCATACTGCGATGAGGTAATTACTTCTTTGGGGAAAATTGCTAATAATATCGTAACTATTTGACTATCTGCTCTTTCCCATTTGAGAGCACAGAATGCAAGTAGAGTTTTATGTTGTTCTCTTAATCACATTCTTTTCTTCCAGTTTCAGAAGGTGACTTGTTTTTAGGGTAAGTAAAGGAGACAAGTAGCCACTTTTAGGAAATTAGAAGGATTTTTTGTTATCAAAAACGGGTTTTAAAAGAAAAAAATATATATTTTCTAAAAGGCAGGTGCTTGATTTTGTTAATCTCTTCTGGAAATTGATAGATATCATTTTATCCAATGCAGCCAAAACATTTATTGAAATACTCAGTTATACTAAAAAGAGGGAATTGCTGCTTTCTGGCCTACCAAATATTTGTCAGTATGAACTGTATCAAGGATCAGGGAGTAGAAAAAACAACATCATTTTACTTGTGTTTAAAATAGTTCCTTCTTCCACCTAAGCTAATTCCATCAACAAAATCTCTTCACTGCTGAAATTAGGTGTTGTGAGTAGGTCTGACATATTCTCACTCTGCCATTGAGATCAACTCCAAGATAAATTGCTGCTTTCATCCACTTCACAAAATCACAAAATACAGTACCTGAATTTTTAAATGTGTCCTTCATAAATTTTTTAATCTTGCGAATGTTTGCAAAGTGCATGTATTAACTTTGAAATCATTACAATTGTGGTCTGCCTGGGCTTCTCAATTCTAGTCCAGTGCTGTGGATTACGTTACTAGGAATGAAGCTTCTCTTTTGCTTTTGGGAAATTTAGTGGAAGTCTTGTAATTGCTTATGCCTCAAGTCAAGAGGCTTCACTGCATTAAGAGAAGAAGTGGTCTTATAAAATCACCTCTATGTCAGAAAGTGAAGCTCTCAGGGTGACAATATGCCATAGGAGTTGTAGCATTACATCTGTACAGGACAGCAAACGAGAATACATTTGGGTTCTACATTTTTTTAAGAAATATATAATCTCAGTATTGCTCAACTTTTTAAAAGATATATAGCCCAAAGCATGTTTAATGAAGTGAATGGAAAGAAAAGGAAGTATAAATTTAATTTTGATATTTTGTATTTTTACCTCTGTGATATATCAATTTATTTGATAAGTGACTAATGGGTTACAAAAACAACAGTGGTGTTGTTACATGCTGCAGTGATTCTGGCTGAGAAAGTGAATGTCTATATCAGAGACAAGATTTTGTTTTATAAGGAAATTATAAATATATTGAAAACCTGGGAATCCTCAAAACTAGATCTAAGAATGGAGGGGGAAGAAGACAGCTCCAGCTTCTGATATCTAACACCTAACATTTACCTCTATTGCTCTGGACACAACAGGGGAAAAAAAGTGCATGTTACTTCTATCCATTTTGATCTTGTTCTTTCAAAAGTGTCCAATTGAGAACAGATTTTGAATTTCATTTTATTAATTGTCTCTTTTCTGTTTGCTAAAATTATATTATAGGCATTTAGGTAGAGTTGAGGACCAGTAACAAAGCATCTAGCCATTGTATTTAATTACTGTCAAACATAAAGTCACAGAGGGAGACTGTTGTACGCATCTCTGTGAACAAATAAAAGCTTAGCCCAGAAAATAATCTTGATTACAACAATCCTTAGGCAAGTGAAAGGTGATTTTATTTGCAAGTAATTAGAGCTTTATTGTCATTGCACTTGCATTTTGAATGTTGGCTGCTGAACACCAGATAAAATGTTTTTAATGTTGATAGGTTCATCTGAAAATTCATTCAAAGCAAAACAAAGCCCCATAATATTTTAGGAAGAAAAGCTATTTATTTCACATATTTGGGGTCAGTAATCACAAGCAAAGCAAAAAGGATGTGTGAGAAGCAGGGTCTGCTGGCAAAAATAAGACCCTGATTCTTCATCACAGTCCCAGTGAAAACAGTTTTGAATGGGTTAGATGATACCTTAAATAGCAGTTTTCTGCCAATATCACAAAGTTTTTGTTTTACTCTCCGTAGCAGCCAAACTCTGTCACTGGGAGGGGTGTGTTCGGCTCAAGAAAGCTAGTGTTCGTTGATAAACAGGGATTTCCCTTCAAGAGCTATTTTCTGACACAAGTGAGAGTTGGTGACCTGTGACAAAAGGGATGGCTGGTGGGAACTTACCCCTCAAGTTGTGCTTCCCCAAGGAAACTTTCACGTACCGAGATTCAAACCTACAGACTCTTGCCTCTTTCTCTGGACAGCTGCAGAACCTCTGTGGGGATGTGCAGGTCAGGGTAGGGAGGACCAGAAGGCAGCTGCCCCCAGCTGACAGAACCACTGCATGCCCCTAACAGGGATAAAATAAAATTATTGAAATAAAATTTTAATACATTAATAGATAAATAAAACCCAAAAAACCCCAAACCAACAAACACAAGAGAAAAACCCCACTGAACATATACATTGCAAAAAATAAAACTGAAGGCAAATAAACAAACTAAAAAACACAACTCTTCTTTTCCTGGCTGCAGGTCTTTTCTAGTCTCATCTCTTTTTGTCACACCTTTTTCAGCAGCCCTCCTGTCTCCACTCCCATTCTCGATACGATCTCTCTCCTTGGCCTCGTTCCACCGCGTTTTCTTCAAATTTTCTCCCCCCTTTCCATCACATTCTCCCCTCACCCTTTCCAAATTTTCACCTTTTTGCTCCTTTTTTTAGCTTTGGGCCCCGGCTGATCTGGAAGGACCCTCCACAGACTCACCGCTGCATTTCACAGTGATTTTCCGAAGTTTCAAGCATCTTTTAAAAAGCAGGAAGTCTCCTTTATTTTCAGACTTATTCCGATTTTTATTTTATTTTTTTCCCTTGCAAAGCACAGACACAGACGGTGGCGAGGCTGCGCTTGCTCTCTCCCGCGTGGCTGCCGCGTGCTTTATCGTTCCTATCACTATTTTTCTGCCCATTCGGATGTTGCCGCGTTTCCTGGGCCCCCGAGGCAGCGGGGACGGTGGTGTGGGATGCCGGAGGACGCGGCGGGATGCGGGATGAGCGCGCGCTGGGTGAGGCGCTCCCGCGCGGTGCCGCCAGGGGGCGGCAGCGC
>VZRR01001193.1:177372-246705 GCA_013398015.1 Oreocharis arfaki | reverse complement strand
TTTTGTTTTTTTTTTTTTTTTTTTAAGCGTATGGCTAGGAGGAGACGTGAGACGGCGGGATCGGCTCTCGGTGCGGCTCCTGGCCGCGGGCGGGTACCGGGAGGTGGCGCTGTTCCCCCGCCGCCGGGTGCGGAGCTCGGAGCAGCCGGGCCGGGCAGCCGCGGGCACCGGGCGGGACCGACCCCACGGAGGAACTGGATGTCCTCCCGCCTCCTTCCCACCTTTTCTCCCTACTGAGAAGTGAGGTCCGGCCTGCCCAGGCATTGCAAACGGGATGGGGAGGGAAGTAAACGTAAACTCCGCACCTGCAGACTGGATTTAAAATCAAATCAAAGCATAACAAGGACATGAAAGAGGCAAATAAAAAAAAATCCCACCAAAAATTTAAAAAAAAAAAAATCGAGTCCACTCCACTGCAAGAGACCGTGTTAATGGGAAACAGCGAGATAACTGTGCATTTCAAACCTTGTCTTTCTGATGAGTTACTTAACACTTAGTTGTAAACTGGACACTGAAACGAAAGAGCAGAAATGACATCGCGAAAATTTGGTTCATTCCTTTTCAGTCTGTGCTGAAAGCCAAAACCATGCCGTTCACGGAGACTCGGCTGCTCTGGCCGGTCATCTCGGGCTGGACCTGAAGCTGGCATTCTGCATGCTCGCCAAAACACCCCTAACAATGAGTTTGCTGTACTTCGGCCTCTGGAAACCCCAACATTTAGTGATTATATGAAGTCTGGATGAAAGGATCACAGTTTACACCCCCTCTTCTGCTGCTTCTCTTGGTTTCTGCCTTTATACCTCTAATAAGGAGAGATGTTCTTAACCACGAAAAATGGGCATTGGCTTTTTATTATTTTCATTCCCAAGGGAGGTACACAGTGAGGGTGTTTATGCACTGGAAGCTTTTGTGGAAGGAACTAGATGATTTTTTTTTTCCACATACGCAGAGACAGAACTCTAAATTCGTTTTTTTCTCATGTGGGTAAAAAATAGATTCTCATGCCAAACTTCCTTTACTTCACCAAATATTATCTGTTTGACATTCTACATTTTTTCATTTCAATATTTAAGTCTTGAGGAGGAAACAAAAAAGTAAAGAGAGAAAGAAAAGGAAAGAGAAAAGAAAAAAGAAAAAGAGGAAAAAAAAGACCTTCCACTATACCCACAGTACCTCCTCCACTTTTCTAAAAAATAATGCTTGTGTGTAGAGCAATATGCAGTTCGGGTTATTTACATATAGTAAAAGAAGACGGGGATGAAGAGAGTAGGGAGAAAATTTAAGTGTAAAATGCTGAATACTGGGTTTAGAGGAGGATAGGTATTAAAAGCATTGGTGAGGAGAAAAAAAAACGATGATGGGGGAAAATCAGTGAGAAGATGAAGAAATGGATTTATTTCAGACATAATTATTATCTATAACCCAGCACGTTGTCACATTCCCGTAGCCGCAGAGGCCACCCCAAATCTAAGCATTATTAGTGCTGTTATGTATTTATTTGTTTATCTATCTTTGGACGAGAATTCAAAAAATCGCCAATTTCGGTGGCATTTTGATCAGCTTGGATGACCCGTGCAGATGCGCAGCGGAACATACGCACCCCTGTTTTTAGCAGTAAATCCGATATTAGGCCAGTATTGGGTAATGGATGTGCGGGGGGCTGAGGGAGGGCAGCGGCTGTAGTTGTTGTTCCCATCCGCCCGTCGTGTTCAAGTGTTGAGTGTCTGGGGTGTGAGGGGACAGGTAGTTCTCCCCACGCTGCCCGTGGCACAGGCAGCAGCGCAGGCAGGGCGGGGGAGGGGTGCACTACCACCCCTCTACCCCCGGGGCTTATACGCGGCTGTTGTGATTCGCGGGGTCGCCGTGCAGTAACGCGGGGCGAGGAAGGGAGGGGGGGGGGAGGGATGCTGCGAGACAGACCCCCGGCATCCCGCCGTGGGGGTGCTCCGGGGGCGGAGGCGGCGGCTACCCCCGTCCCGTCGGGGCTTCACCGAGGAGCGGGGTAAGCCACCGTGGGGTCTGGGGGATGATGCGGGATGCGCTGCGGGGAGGGAAAGACAGACAGATCCACGCTCACTTCTGCCTGTGTTCCCGCACACGCTAATGCGGGTCCGCAAGGAAGCGACTGCTGCACGTGGGCTCATTAAAAGAAGGAGGTGGGCGGAGGGTGGGTTGCGTCCGCGGGCCGGGTGTCCCCGGCACCCGCTATTGGTAAAAATGTGTAGAAACAGTACTTTCTTAATGGATTGCTGCTATATGTGGTAAGGTAAGAGCTAACCTGATGGATGACCGTGCCGATTTCCGTTTTCGGAGAGTATTATTTTTTTACACGTTTTACGGGTAAGCACCTGACTATTTTTTACTGCGTGACATACCAGCGTAGGGCTTGTAAGACTGGAGCGAGAAGTAGCGCTGGAAATAACCTAAGAAACGACAAAGAATTAAAATATACTTGTGGTGAAACGGGCACTGAGTAAGAGACACTCCACTCTTTATTTTAAAAAATACGTGCGTAACAGTCTTTGGAGAGGGCTAACTTTTGCCCGATACGTCCATTCAGGTAAGTCATTCATAGTGTAATTATCTTCGCATGCACATGAGCTTTTGGAAAAGAAAAAATATAATGCACAGGCTTTTTTGTTTGTTTGTTTGTTTTGTTGTATTGTTGTTGATTTTGTGGGGTGGTGGGGGTTTTTTGTTGTTTTTTTTTTTGTGGAATAACATAATTTATTTCAAAATATAACAATCCTGGGCTATAAAAAACTTAATATTTAAACTACTCTTCTTTCTTATAATTACACGTTAAGGTAAACTGAAAGGCTCTAACAGTGTTTCTCATATAATTCAAGGCCTATGGATTTTCGGATCAAGCAAGTGTAAGGCTACAAGCAGTATTTTAAAAAATATTCTGAAATAACACTTCTTCTATAAAGAATTAGGTACTGGATTAAAATATGCACACGTTAAAAACGATATACGTAATACATTTAATAATGCAGTACCTAAGACAGAAATTACAACATGTCTTCCTCGGACAAAGCTCTCTGTACCTGGCTCTGCACATTCTAAGAAAAGATTTTGAAATAAACCATTTCTGAAATAAAGGCAGATATAAGTGCACTTATAGGCCGTAAAACACCAGTGAAATATTTAAAATCCATTTAAGCAGTCCCTATTGCACTCTTTACCTATATTGCCTTGTACCTTAAAACCGGACGGAAGGAGAGGGGTGCGTTGGTGATTTCTAGAATTTGGTTTTCTTAATATGAAGTTAATTAGACAATCAAACTTCCAGTTTCCAGCTAGCGACGTGATAACTGAGCAAGATAATAACACTTTCTTGTCTTTTTAAC
This sequence comes from Oreocharis arfaki, assembly GCA_013398015.1. Classification (NCBI taxonomy): domain Eukaryota; kingdom Metazoa; phylum Chordata; class Aves; order Passeriformes; family Paramythiidae; genus Oreocharis; species Oreocharis arfaki. The sequence continues at coordinate 243,352 of VZRR01001193.1, read as the reverse complement.
GTCCGAAAGACATCTCGTGCACCTTGATTTGTTAAACTAGCATTGCATATAATCTGTAATCTTATACAGAATAGAAGCATGGAGGCAACTGGATATAAAGACACGTACACTGCAGAGTCTCNGGGGGGAAGGGGGGAGGAGGGAAGGCAAGTATATTTAAAGAGAAAAAATGGGAGGGAGAAAAGGAAAAGTGATAGGCTGCAACTTTCAGTAAATGAAAAACAATGCAAATATACCTTTGCATACGCATCAGTACTAAAAGTAACACAAGCTGGAGCCAACAGAAGCAGGAAGAGGAGAAGAGAACGGCGCAACGGCGGATCCCGGCTCACGCACCGCGGCCGCTCGCGCCCAGACGGCCTCTTCTACGCTCCACAGCCCGTCCCGATCGCTCATTCCGGGGATGTTTGTTTTTGATGTTTGTTGTTGATGATGATGGTATTTGGAACAAGAGGGGAGGCCCCGCTAATTTCCGCTTATTCGGATCTTCCGCAAATGGGGAGGATTGCTCCCAGAATCCGCGGTCTCTTCTCCGACCAGGGAGGGGGATTTGCATATTATTTTCTTCTTCTTCTATTCTTTTTTATGACCTGATTTCCTTAATGTATGTAAATGTAGACGGACGTGCAGGATGCCTTCAAGCTGACGTCAATAGACCTCTCCGCTAAATCTTGAACGTGAAGTGAGGATGGGGGGACGTGGGGCGAGGGCGCAGCCGCGGAGATGCTGCTCTCTGTCCCGCGGGCGCGCAGGCTTCCGCCCGTGCTCTATCCCGTGAAATAAGCTGTGGCAGCAGCAGCAGCGCTGCCCAGTCCAACGCTTGGCCCCAAAAGAAAGCCCACCTCCCCGCAGCACCGCCGACTCCGCCCAGCCTTTTCTATCTGTTTTCTTTCCATTTTTTGTTCCATTATTATTATTATTATTATTATTATTATTATTTGGACTTTATTTGCTGCTTCTTTTCATTAGGAGACGAGCGGAAAATAGAAATTTTCAACCAATTTTAAAAGATAATAAGAAAATCCACCCCCCCGCCCCCAAAAAAAACATTGCATGACAGAGAATCTTTGAGCCAGTGAGGGCGCAGCATCCATCCGGGCGCTGCGGAGAGAGGATCCGCCGTCGCGGGTACGGCGCTCGGAGAGAGGAAGTGGGGGGATGCTAGCCGAGCGGCCGAAGGAGTGAGGTGGCCCTAATCTTAGGTCGCAACAGCCGCCGGTCTGGTATGAAAGTCCAAGCCGCTCTCACAGCTTTGCAGTGATGCCCCCTCCCTCCCCCGGGAGGAGATGCTGTGTAAGAGGGGATTCGGTGAGCAACAGATACCGTGCTAGCGGGGAGTAGGTTAGAGCGTTTTGCCCTCTTTCCCGTCCCCCACTCCTTTCGGTGACTCCGCGGTGTGCCGTAATGTTTGAGAGAACTTTCACATCCCGGGGAACTCCAGAGGGCGAGGCGGCAGGATGAGATGCAGCCGGTGGCTTAGCAGCGAGGGATGTTCTCTGTTAGGACCAGAGTTTCTCTCCTTTTCTGCTGACATTGTATATGCTTTTGTCAGCCTTCTACGAGCTGTTCCTGAGTATCTCTGTGGACCTTGACACCGCCGTTCCTAGGGCTGTGCGCCGCGTACTCAGGCACTGCTTCTCCCTTCAAGCTTCTCAACTAAAATTAGATTCCCTCTCCAGGAAGCGGAAACGGGAGTGTGTTTCTGACCGGGGGAGCGGTGTCGACCCACTTTTTTTTTTTTTTTTTTTTTTTTCCCCCCGTGTAGCCGGGGACTCTTGCTGAATTCCCTCGGTTCCCTCAGGGCTGGTGTTTGGATCCTCACAGAGCTCTCTTTGTCCGCCGGGTCTCCGGGGGCCGTGCCGGCAGGGGATGCCCCTCTGCTCGAGGCTGCTGCGGGGCTCTCCCCGCGGAAACACTCCGCGGAAATCTGCACCTGGGAATGGCGGAGCGCCTTCTCTCTCCCTGGAGCCAAGCTCCGGGGGGACACAGGCCTGTTAGCATATACATACATGTATGTGTATGATAACAAGTGTGTGTCCCTCATCCTTCCACACATGTATGGGTACACGCATCCGTATGCGTACACATACATGTGTCTGTATGGAGGCATCTGTAGGATGTATTTATGTGTATGTATACATATTTATTAATTTTTGTGCGTGGCCCCTCCCCCCGCCTGCGCCCACCCCTCGCAGCCCCGTCCCCTCCTTGACAACCGCCCACGCGAGGAGCCGTGTATAGCCGACTCAGAGTGGGGGCCAGCACGACATCGCCTCCCCCCCGAGCATACCCCACACGCCTCCCAGACGGGCTAGAGCCGGGGCGAGCCGTCCTGCCGCCCCCTCGCCCTGAACACCTCCCTGTAGCCCTCCTCCATCTCTCCCTCCGCCTTTCCCTCACCGCACACCTCCCGTTCCGGCTCAAACCCAAACTCCTTCTCGCCAGCCCCCGCGCCCTAAAATCTAGCTGGGGCTTTTACCGGTGTTTTCATGCTGTTTTCAAGCGCGGAGAGATGGATGAGAGGGGACAGAAGGAACCGGCAGCGCTTTAGGATGTCCTCCTTCCAGTGACGAGAGGTCACGCTACAAGTTCGCCTGACAGTGGGAATGCGAAGAGTGTTTTGTTAACACCATGATTTTTTCTAATTTTTCTTTCCTTTCTTCTCTCTCTCTTTTTTTTTTTTTTTTTCCTTTTACCTGCTGATGACCGGCTGCTTGGTTTGGACGAAAGTTGCACAAAGTTTCAATGCCTCTCAAAATCAAGACGCAGATGAAACTGTTCTTCAGAAATTAGCTGGAGGAAAACACCTTAGGAAGCTCGACGTTGAGCTTCACTTTTTTTTTTTTTTAAGTTTCCAAAGAAATGCTAGCTTCCCTTCTTCTCCAGGAAAAAGTAGCCATTGCTCTTCTTTACACTAGACATTTCTAATTTGTTCCGTCTGTCAGAATGGGACTATGAAAGGTTTTGGTGCAAATTCATTATCTCTGGCAACGCACAACGTATAGTAGGAACTGAAAAAGACCGTGGCAATGGATGAACAATAGGGCTTCAGTTCACCAGCAACAAAAGCGTTGGGGAAATTGGTTGAATTTCAGAGCACGTCCTCCTCAGCAGAGAGGGCTGGACTAGACCTTGGCCAATCCCCCAAAAAACTTGCAGAGCCTCACATACAACAGTTTACTTTCTACTCCGGGGCGTAGGAAACAATGTGGAAAAAGAAAAAAAAATAATGGCAAAGCCAAGCCGACTTTCTTCGTTTGCCTCCCATTTCCATGGATGGAAGATTTTTAACTATTTTAGAGTCGTTGGAGCAAGAGCAACACCGTGGAGCTAAGGGGCACTTTTAAATAGGGATGGCGAGTGAAAAGACGTGAAGTTCTGGAGACTTGGAAGATCTTTTTCTGCTTCGAGGGGGCTTGGCCGTGGGAATCTTTATTTACCACCAGAAGCTCAACTCACCCCCTACATTTTGCATGGGGTAAAATCTTTCCCGATAAAGGCGAAGTAATGTAAGTACCTCAGTGTTTGTGTATATGTGTGTGTCCCCTGAATTCCCTGCAAAATTTGAGAAGATGAACCCAGGGCAGATGGAGGTTTCCCAGGTCCCTGCGAGCCCGCGATGAGGCCGGCTCTCCCCGGGTAGTAGGAGCGGGTAGCTCGGCATAGTTCTGTCGGCTTCTTCTTGCTTCTGGCGAGGGACATTTGATTAACAAGGCAGGGTTTATGACTGGACACAGCGGCTTACGCCGGTGAGCCGATTTTGTGTGTCTGATGCTAAACCTGTTGGTCGTGGGGCTGTACTTAGTTGCTGGAAATGTTAATTATCTAGCAGACTGCCAAAAAGATCCTGAGCTGTGGCTTCTCAGGGAGGTTTTTTTGCAGCGCCTGGGTGCCCTCGGAAGATGTGCAGGGACAGGAACAAACACTCAGAAGGTTGAAGTATAGCAGTTAACAAACCATAAAAACAAACAAAATAGCCCCACAAAGTGGCAGGAGGGTGAGGGGAGAAGGGGGGAGGGGGAATTAAAAAAAAAAAAGAGGGGGAGAGGGAAGAAGAGAAGTCGTAGGCATATCTTGCAGCTGGTCAGGGTGCAAAGGATTGCTCACAGCAGTAAGTCCCTCCACTGCGTCCCAGGCAGTTGGTCACTCGGAGCAAGCAAGCATCACTTCTTGGGTTCTCCAAAATGCATCCCTGTCAAAATGGCTCTGCTCAGCACAGGAACGCATCTGGCAAGGATGTGTCGGGCATAGGACAGTTCCAATGGAGTTGGGTGAGAGCCAGTGAAGTGCGGCCCGACCACTCAACCTGGCCAGAGGGTGCCCCCCTGCAATCTATCCTTTCCATCAAAACAATGGCATCCTTCAACAATCGCGGTGCATTCGTGTCCGTTGAAGGGCTGAAACTGCTTCATCCTAGCATCCAAGAACACTGTTGCTGCCTGGGGAAATATTTTCTTTTTCTTTTTTAATTTTTTTTAAGTGAGGCTGTTGTGATCGATATAATGCAATGAAAACCAGAAATTTAACATTGTATTCATTTACCCCCGCGGCCCTGGATAAACTCGCAGGACTGTAAATAGAGACTATGCCTTCCCGGTAATTCCAGTTTCAGGACATCATCGGTCAGGAACATATGGGAAATCTTTCAGGGAAAGACTGGCTTAATATGTTTTGCATGTTTTGAACTGAAGGCTAGGTGGAGCCTCCAACCTTTATTAAGTAACTGGCAGCTTATGGTATACAAATACCAGATCTGCCTCTATAGTTTTCATCCCTTCTGTTCAGCAGCCCCAAATAGCAGTTTCAGCCTTTTATTTTTAAGTGTAATTCTCCAGAAATAATGATGCAGCTTAAAAAAATAATATATTATTCGTATTATTTCCTGTAAATATTGATCACCGTTTTAACCCTGCAGATACAGGAGTATATCACTCATACCTGTTTTGTGTCATCTTAAATCATTTGCAGCAAATGTGGCTAGTTTCTTCCCCCTTTAATTGAGAGTCAAGCGTTTCAGCGATTTATCTAATAATCCCCAAAGTCAATATACTCAGCGCCCTCTAAACACATAGGTTTATCCATTCACACATTTCTGGAACAAGAGTCAGACACTGAAAGTGTTTAAATTTTGATCCTTTGCTTTTTGGGGGGCTATTTTTCAGGTTTAAACAACGCAGACAGACCCCAGGTAGTGACAATTGCGTCAAGAAACGGTAATTTTTTGTTTGTTTGTTTGTTGGTTTAATAAAAGTCAGATGATATTATACACGTTACCTACAGAATACATGTCCTTTCACGGCACACGGTTTCCATGTGTAATCTCTGACTGTTTGCGGGTTTGATTTTTTTTTTCTGTGACTTAGAATTCTTGATACGCTGTCTTTTCTATTTCTTATTCGAACTTGTAGTAGATATCTCTTTGCAAACTCTACGTTCAATGTAAGGGAAGTATAACCTTCAGTTGCCAGTAAAATGAAATTGTGGTCACAAAAGAAATGATGAGGCACCTTAATTGGAAGGCAAGAGTGTCGAGTGACTTACCTGGATGGGAGAAAAGGGATGCTGCTCTGCAGGGAAAAATGGCTTGGACTGTACCGGCATGCCATAGTGTTTACCTCTACACGAATTTTTTCATTATTTAGTACGAAAAGGGAATTTATGTAACACTACTCTCCTCTTATGTACACCACGGCAGCTTAAGTGGGGTTCCTGTGTGTCTTCCCAAAGAAGGTGAGGATGCTGGAGATAGGATGGAGGTCTGATTGCAATAATTAGAGAATCATAAGCATTCCTGTTTAAAGTCAATAGAGGCAGTTTGCTCTCAAGAAATATATGCAGGGTATTTCTTCTTTACGTCACAGCCATCTGGAGACCTATAAAAAGATTAGAAAACAAGCATGGCAATCTACAGGCCATTAGCAGGAATTTATTAGGGAGCTAGGAGTAAAAAGTCAGTGTTTGTATTCCATAACTTCCAATAGGCAAGTATTTCTACAATGACTTTGGGATAAGTAAGTTTTATGCAAATAAATAAACTGGAAGAGAGCAGGCAGTGTTAACAAATGCTTTTGACAATTCAGGTGATGTTTTGGGCAGAATTTTCAGAACCCTGCATTGCTTAAACTTTCTACATGCTAGGCAACACTGCAGTTTTAGAAAAGTGCTGTACAACTGCTGCATATATTTTTATATTCGGAATAAGCAAATACTTAAACAACTCAGGATGATTTTGAGGCCCTAGATATCCAAGAGCTAGAAAATGTAATTGGTAATTGGGCTAATGACCAGCTAGGTCATAATCATCACACTGCTTCTTTCGATGTGCTTAGGCTCCAATGATTAATCAACAAAATATGTCAGGTGTATTGCAGTTACTTCCCAAGCTAATGCACAAGTGAGATGACTATGAGAAGAGAGCTTGATGATTTAGAGATATGCCTTGTGTCTTTGGAAAAATGCCAATTTGCAATAATGTACCTTGCATTTAACTCTAAATCTGGTGGTGTGACAGCTGGTGACATGCATGCATTTAACATGTACATATGCATCTGTGTTAATATGGATTATATATACACATATGTACATATGCTCTTACGTATCTACCTATGTACCCATATGAGCATAGATGCACACACCCACATACATGATCACTTGTAATTTGATGCCTCTGACTGAAAGAATTTAATGCATAAGCTCACAAGCCTGTCCCATGCAACACATGCTTGATCACCAAAAATACTGCCCCCAGCTATTGCCATAAAAAATATATTCTGTCAAGAATCTGCCAATTCAGAAAAACTCATATAAACTCATTAGAACTTCATACAATATCAAAGAGATCATGTGCCTCTCGTTGCATCAGATATCTGATCAGTTTCCCCCGTTGTGCCTGAACAGCCCAAGAGGTAATGAAGAAGCTCAGTAAGTCATAATGCAGCGTTATAAAAATTCTAACCATCTTGTGCCCGGCTCTGAATTTTCCACAGAGAACACTGGCACAATTAGATCAATTAGGTAAAAAAGCACTGGTGGCAAAAAAGCACTGGTGGCAAAAAAGCAGTCTATGTCAGGACATATATACCTGTTTAAAACAGAAGTGCTCAGCTTCAAAGCCTTAGAATCTGAAAACACAAATAAATTAGTAATATCCCTGCTGGATTCTGATTTAGCAGTCAGCAGAGTAGCAACGTCTATGTGCTGCTTCTTGGTGGCAGTATTAATTTTGGGTAGTGTCTGACAAATGGGATTGTTTCCCCATTTTCATGCTTTAGTAATTGCAAAAAAAATGGGCTTGTTGATATAGTTGTTGCTTTACAGTGTAACCACATGCACCTGCATATGTATTTTAGCACAAACACGTAGACACATGCACCTAGACTGACACATGTATGTATGGCTCTCCTGTGTGTACACGGGGGGACATAAGCTTTATCACACAAGCAAGCTCTGTAGCCGACACAGAGCATCAACAACTTCAGTGTAACCCCTTGCATTAAAAAAAACCACCTAAAAATAGCAAAGTATGGAAGCGCAGGTTAATTTACAAACAAATGTACTTAAATGCAGTGTGGCCTATGGCTTGTGATTGTACATAGACACATGTCGTGTTTTATTTTGCACCTTAGAAGAAGAGTAGCAGCATGAATTCTAACTTAGTATTCCTTTAGAAGTTCTGAGACGTCCATAGTCTGTCTGTGCTGAATTTTTTGGTGTGAATCTTATACTGACCACAGCACACAAGAGCTGTTGAAGTGCATTTATTAATTTCAACAGTAAACATGGTAGATCACAGTGAGAAGGTTCGTTTTATCACATATACTCTAGAGATCTTTAATGTTTACACTTTAGACTTAAGAAAATTCTAAACAAATCGTATCGCAAAATAATTCAAAGTATAATGTTCTTTTAGCAGGCAGGCGGGGGAGGGGGAGTGGGGGGGAGGAGCTGAGAGACTTAAATCCTAGTACTGTACATAACACATCCTAACAATTTAGAAAGATTTGCCTCCGTTGGTTCCATGAGTAAAACCAGCGTGCAGTTTTTCTTAGTACGAGGTTAATAAAAATAAACGGTAAATTGGCGGGTTTATTAAGGCGTTTCGTCAGATGATGCATGGTCTTAGATAAATATTGCTGCAATGTTCACCTGTGTTGCATTCTAACACAGACACAGAGATACACACAGGCTGGGAGGGAGTGGGGGTGGGAAGAAGGGCGGAGAGAGAGTATAGATGCTACAGAATACGCTGAGCCTGCTGCTCGCAGCTTCCCGCACAGACAGGCAGAGGAAAACGCCTCGCACGACCGTCCCGCTGTAAATACCTGTGAATCAACATCGGCGAAAAGCACGACAGAGATGTGGAGTAAAACTGAATAAAAATCCACACCTCTTCTACCCCAAAACATCTAACCAATTAAAAAAAACCCCAAACCCAAAAAACCTCATAGACGCACAACGACAGAGCAAATTGTCAGTGTAATTACACATCGACTCACTGCGTAGCACAGCCCCCCATGCCGGCCTCCAAGCGCAAGGCCCCGCTCCCCGCCGCGGCATCTCTCCGCACCAGCGGGGCCTGCCTGAAGAGAAGCGCAGCAGCGCTCCCTGGGGTCCGACAGGCTGCTTCCCGTCTCCCGTCCCCGGGGAGAGCGTCCTCCTTCCCGGCCTCTGGATGTTAGAGCGGTCTGTGCTGCAGAGGAAGAGGAAGGTAACGGCGGCGGGCGGATCCCCCGCGCCAGGGCGGCGGAGGCGGCGACGCTGGAGGCAAGACCGGACTCGGGCCCGGCGCCTGCCGCTGGTGGCTCATGCATATCAATAGCCGTGTGTACTTGAGGTTTCTCATGACATCATCATTACCTTGGTCTCCCGCAGTTCAAGACCTCTGCCCTTGCCGGACTGGCCCTCATTTTGGCACTGAAAGCCCTCCAGTGATGACCCTTTTCTCCTTTCAGACCGGGGGCAGCGGCAGCCGGCAAGACCCCCGTCTTCTCCCCCAGCTCTGAGGAGCTCTGAGAAAGCGAGAATCTCCCCCGACTCCCAAAAATACGCATGCAGGCAAGATGTTTGCAATCAAGCTGCCACCATTTGGCAAAGAGCTCTATGCAGTGCATAATCTAAGGGATCAGGAGCCGCATCCTCGAATCATCTTGTTACCTCCTACTGAAGCGGATTCTCCCTCCCCCCCTCACCTTCTTCTTCTTCCTCCTTACACTGCGCTGGAAATTGCCGAAGGCTTTACATCTTTATAGAAGCTAAGCAGTCTTTCGTGAAAACGAAGCGATTTACAATGCAAATAGGGGCCTGAAAAAGGATGGATGCTCCTCTCTCTTAAGGCAGCTTGACGCAACTTAATAGCTGCTTTTTTATTTTCTATTATTAGCAGACGAATTGTTGGCTATCCCTGCCGGAAATTACTGGCTGAAACAAAAAGTTCGGAACAAACTCTGAAGGCAAGAAATCGCTTTTGGAAGTTATTAGCAGCCCATGCATGCAGACATACTTACATAAAAGGATGACATTTTAAAGCAGCACTAGTGCTCTTGGAGGAAACAACATGTTTGCCAGAAAGAATCTGTATTGTAGCAAGGACTAAAAAAATTTTTAGAAAAATATTTTAAAAGCTTTGAGGGAAGCGAGTTGTTATCTTTGGTTATCTAGCTGTATGAGTGTTTTGGTCTTCATAAAGCTAGATAACCGAAAGTAAAAACTCCTTCAAGATCATCGTACATCTTGTGAAAATGAAAGACTGCTGCGAGAGACAGTAAAAATCAAGATGGGTCAGGAATGCTTATTGAATCTAACACTTTTACAGCTGAAGGTGAGACTGGAGGAAATTAAATGGCATACTTATTCCAAATTATGAAGCTGTGACATGGTACAGAATGGATATCCACCCACTGCAGAGAGAACATGGTACTGATGGTAAACAATGTATATGCAACTATTGCTGTTGGATAAATAAAGAGAATCCCAGAACAGTCAACGTTAAACAGGACTAAGAGGATATACATGATTTTTTTTCTATTAGAAACCTAATGCTGAGCTTCATTTTGCAAAGTGATTCATCGCAATGAAATGGCCTTAAAAATAACGGTAGTTGCTGGTGATGATGGAGATGGTGGTGCTGATGATAGAGATCTGACTACTGAATTGAGGGAAAAAAACCCCAAAACAACAAAAAAGCAACAAACGACCCCAAAACCTGTCTGTGTGCATCTGAGACGAAGCATCGAGGTTAATTTCAAATCACATGAAAGCAGGCTTTCAGAAAAAGTTTACACCGAAGTGCAGACAAGCTTAATAATTTATATCTAATTAGAACTAGGCGGAGCTGCAGAAAGATGGGGGGGGGGGGGGGAGAAGAGGGGGGTTTTNGGGGGGAAGTAATGGCCGATTTTTATTCCTCTATTCAAAACACAAGCATAGATGCTTCTCTGTTTCGAGAGGGTTTCCTTGAGGAAGCTACTGAAGCAGAAAGACATGATGGAGACGAGATCGCCTCCCCCCTGTCAAAGTGTTAAAAAATGTTCTATGCCTTGCTCTGCGCCTAGCATTGGAAATGAAAGTGACATTTACTCCAAAACCCACGTGTGCGCCTCCTCTCTTTTTGTTTAAGGATGATCAGATCTATCCAGGAAACAGCTCTAGCATCCCATACCGAAATAATTAGGACGTATACAGACCTGACAAAAACACGAGGGGGAAGGGGAGGGTGGAGGGTGGAGGCTGGAGGGGGGGATGGAGAAGTGGAGGGTCTGTCTTGCCTAATTGATTCCGTTAAACGACGTTCAGGAGATGTGAACGGCTGGGCGCTCCCGTTCCCACGCTCGGGGCAAATGGCAGCGCCGTGCCCCGGCGGTCGGTGACAGACAGCCCGGCGGGGGCCGGGGCCGGGGCCGGGGCCGGGGCTGGGGGAGCCCACCCCCAGTACCCGCGAGAGCGTTTGCTACCCGCTGCCGTGCCAGAAATGCTGGAGGAGGGGACCGGGCAGCAGAACACGCCCGCTCCCCTCGCGCCGCCCTCCCCGTGCCCTCTGAGGGAGAAGGGCGGAACTTGCGCCGGGGCAGAACTTGCACTCTTCACCCGCGGAGGGCGCGGGGGGGACGCGGATTTTGGTCCCGATGGAGGAAGGGAAGGTCACGGCAGCCGTCCCGGGATGCCCCTGCAAACAGTCCTGTGTTTTTATCTTTATAATTACGGCGGCTTACGCGCCTCTCGAAGTGAAATCGAGGAGCATTAATTGCTCGGGATAACATATTTCCTTTGAGCTTGACCTAAACGTCTTCCCAGAGGCACGCTGGAATATGATACTGGGTTAGTAACCGAACGTTCTCCACGGCAGATTAAAATAAGATCAGCGATAAGGGAATGGGGCTCAGTGGTCTCCGTCCGTCTGGGGCAAACCCTCTGCACGCCGCTTTTGATAGTTATTGAATTCTCTTTTGTATTTTCGCTTTGTTGAACTGCCTATTAAAAAAAACCATTGTTTTGGGGCTCATAGTGGGAATATTCGCCTTCACGCCACACACTGTACTGTAAGAAGGATGGAACAGGGAGCCAGCCAGTGTGTTCTGGAAGCAGGAGGCGTACTGTGTAGCTAAATCAAAAAATTTTGCCTCAAGAATTTTGCCATCCTCCCTGTAGAGGTTGAAACATCCTTTGTTTCGGCCGGGGGTTCCCGCCCGGTGGTTGCCGGCAGTGCCGGCCGGGACTGTTTTGAGGATAAACCTCCGGTTTGGCTGCGCCACGTGTGCCCAAAGTTTTACTGCTGCAGCGCACGGCGAGGGGAGCTGTGTTTATTTACATCGGAACCGTGTTTGAGCCACCAGCCTTTCACCGCAAGGTGCCCGCCTCTCATTTACTGCTTGTCTAGGGGTGCTATTTACCTAGAGCCATTGTCTACTACAATTAATATTTACATGACAAAGTGCGCGGTTTTCTTTCTCAACGAGCTTCAATCAAGGCGATAAGCTGTTTTCTGGGGAAACCCATGGTTTACTTAGGCATGAATGGGGTCAATTTACGTAAGCTGTTGCTTGCGTCTTGATCTTCAGCGTAAATTCATGAAGGAAAACATCAGAGAAAAATAGAATCATTATAATAGCGTGTTGGCCAGTGTCATCTTAAATTGTTTTGTACCTTGTTAATGCCACATGACTATCAATAAATAAAATACGATTGGCTATTATTGCTATTGTTACTATTACTACGCTTACTCCGTCACTTTTAGGAGCAGAGACCGATTTCTCTGCACCTTTTCTCCTACACAGTAGACTTCTGACTTGGGAAAAGAGAGCATGTGGAAATGTGGTAGCAGGCCCTCATTTTTATGCTTTAAGAGGCTCATACAGCAAGTAACTAGAAAAGGCAATCCTTCACTAGGATTACCCACCTGTTAGGTGTTGTTCCCTCAAATCTCGTGGGAGGAAAAAGTCAGTCTATTAAACAGAGGAAAAGCTTTATACAACAGGAAGAAAAACCAAACCCAAGCCCAAAAAGTTGAAATATCAGTGAGCAGTTCTTTCCAAGCTAGTTCTTGCACTGGAGGAGACCGGATCAAGTTTATTTAGCATACCAGTGCATTGTAAAACAGTTGGAAGGTAGTTGCAGGTTGCGTGAGTATGCATGTTAACTAGCAGGGACTGGGGATTATTCTTTGTGAAAGAGAACAGCAGATTGCTGTGCAAGGCCAATGTTAAAAAGGCAGCTGAATTTAACACCATCTGGAAGAAAAGATCCCTTCACGACTTTCTCACACCGTCAGACAAAACTAGTGTCTCTTGTTCTGAGCCCTTGTCTATGCAACCACACAATACTGAGTCATTATACTTTTGCTGAGAGAAAATTTGAGAACACAATATGGGTAACCGGTGAATGACCAAGTTTCATTATGCCCGCTTAAGTCGATTGAAATCTACGTCTAGAGCTATGAATGGCAGCATTGTTTTCCTCGACGGGGCTGTACTAAATGTCAGCACAGTGTAAAGAAAAACTTGAAGTCTGCAAATAACTTACCAGATCTCAATTATAATATTTTCCCACACTAGAACTAATATCATTGCTAGTGCCTACAATGCATGAAATACAACAAAAAAAGATACAGGAAAAAATGAGTTCTTTTACAAGTTATTTCAGTCAGAAAAACACTTTAATTTTCTCAAAACGAGTTCAGCACATGGAGTTGGATAATCATTTCCTGAAAAGTTCAAGCAACCAAACTGCTTCTTATGAAATTCAAAAAATAAACTGTGCAAACTAAATTGTATTCAGCAACGATTTTAACCCCCTAGCTTGGGACTGATTAAATATTAGTAGACGTACTTTACAGTACACAGATCACTTTTTCTGAGTCTGGCAGATGATTTCTTCCTTAATGTTTAGCAGAAATGACACAAGCAAAGCAATGGGAGATGTATTTCTCCAGGTGCTGGAGGAAATCCACAAGGGCACCTCAGTGTTGACACAGGTACCAGAAGGACAGTTTTCAGTTCTGTCAGTTTTTAACTACTGCTTTTTTACCCTCACTTTATAATGGTTTCTGTTATGAGTGCAGTTCAGGTCAGTCCTCTGCTTAGCATTCATGCACAGTACAGACTATGAAGCAGTTGAAATGCATGGTGAGGAGTTAGTTGTGTGTGCTTTGTTAGAATGTCTGTGTTTTAAACCTAAGTGACCGCTATTCTGCCTGTGCTTCATAAAGCATGGTACAGTTCCTGGCATAGAAACTTGAAATAATGAGCAACTACCTTTGTGCTGAATAACACACCCCTTCAGCAGCTCCACTTGTTGTGTTTCTCAACAGTTCCACCGCCTGCAGCCCGGGACACTGGGAATGCTGGTGCATGGTGAAGGCAGAGGACTAGTGGGGTAACTTAGCAGGCATTGGTGCGAGACAAATTCTTTTCTGGCTTTCTCATGCAACCACTTGTGAGTGAGGGGCAGCTGGGGCCATCTGGATCTGGAACAGAATCAGGGCAGCACAGGCAGGTGACAGGGAGATTTAAAGAGGAGCCAGGCCTTCATCAGTCTCCTGCCTGCTGTACAAAACCTGGCAGCTGTTGGAGGAGGGAGTTCCTTTCACCTACCAAAGAAGAGTTGTTTGTATGAATGGACATATTCATGTGCACACCTCCCATTTCCTGAAGTTGCCATTAATATGCAGTAGCATACGGTAGATTCATAATTTTGTTTCAATTAAAATAGGTGTTGTGAAATATTTCATTTTGTAGAGAAGACAAGGACACACTGCCTGTTAGGCCAGATCTTGTTTGTATGAATGGACATATTCATGTGCACACCTCTCCTTTCCTGAGGCGAATTAAAAATTGTATTCTGATTTCTTTTGGCTAGAAGGAGGGGTATATGTGCATAACTGTCCCACAGAGGCAGGATGGAAAAAGTCCATTTAAATTTTTAAAGCATATGACGCTTCCACGGATTGCTCCCCCCTGGAGTGAGCACATTTATTACCCCTTACATCCTGAATTATTTTAATTTAGAGGAAAGAAAATGTCAGACTTTGACGATTAGATTTGCTATCTAAATGGCAAGTGCATGAGGAAAATATTAGGGCATTTCTTATCACCCGTTCTGGGAGTGGGAAAGGAGGAGAAAGAAGCCCTTTGACTGTGCTGTTGCCTGTCAACAGTAGCCTGTTTTGTTCTTCCTGAAGCTCTCACTTGTGTATAAACAGATAATTATAAACACACATCTGTGTATATATGCATATACATCCATAGTTCATGGTGTAAAGCAGCTGTGACCTTGTCAGGGATGAAATTGTGCCATCCATTTTGTGGGGATCAGGACTGAGTCTGAAACCAAGCCATACAGCCTGATTTTAGGGCTATATGCAGTAATGCAGTGGAAAGGGAATGTGGTGTTCAGCCTGTGTCTTTAAAGCGAATGCTCAGAAAGCTATTTCCCCCCTAATTCCGTACGACTAAAGCTAATCCATGCTTGCGGGGGTGGGGAAGGGAGAGGAGAGGGGACAGAAATTCCCCTGGCAAACCAGGACGCTGCGCTAGGCCCGCGGGTTCCCGGCCAGGCCGAAAGCCCCTCCACGGCTCCCCAAGCCGATCCTGCTGGTCCGAAGCCCAAGCCACCTGCCCAGAAGAGCATCCCCAGCGCCCGCAGCCTCGGACCAGCCTCGGAGGTGCCGCGGTCCAGCCGCCGGGCTCCGTTCCCACCGCACGGCGGCTGTTCTCATTGGAGTTTCCCAGGAGACCGGGGGCGGAGCGCAGGGGATGCGGCGGCGTGCGCCGGTGCGGAGCTCCGTGCCTCTCCTCTTCCCACTAGTTACCTAGCCGGTGCCTCTCCTCCCGACCACATACCCAGCGCCCTCTCTCCTGCCGCGGGGCTGCATTACCGCTATTAATTGTCGTGAGCGGTAACCTCTAATTAGCGCTGCCCGCCGAGGAGCCGCCTCCGGCGGCAACCAGCGTCCTCTTCCCCCCGTTACCGAGTAACTCAGTTACTATCGCGACTGATACGCAGCGCCGGTGTGCTCCGACGACGAGGGAGGTTCCAAAAAAACCCCCAAAGTCCAGGTCTTAAGCAGTTACTAGAGCCAGTTAATGACATCGTGCATGGACATTTAAACTTGTTGTAAGTTGCAGAAAGGATTAAGGAGAAATCATGCTGTGCGGGGCTAATGATACCATCTTGGCTCCACAGCACTGTCAGGTGCAGCTCAACCCGCCCACAGTGGCGACTGGCCTGTGCCCCTCACTGCAGTGTCATGTCACAAGAGCCGCTCTGCATAGGCCACTAAAAGGCTCTTTGAAGGGCCCGGCTGTCACCTCGTACCCAAGGTGCTTTGCTGTTCATTAAAAATGCAAAACCACCTGCCTTTGAAATTTCTGTGCCTGGCCTACACCATAAAAACACATTTTAATAGTGGTTTGTGCTAGAGTGGTAAACATTCATATTTAATGCAGGAAAAATCATGGAATGCACTGAGTTCAGGGCAACACTGGTCTTTCTCCTTCAAGTGTAGATGCTTGCCATATTTCTCAGTTCCTTCAGCTCTTACTGAAATCTGAAGGATAGAATCATAGAATGGCCTAAGTTGGAAAGGACCCACAAGTCCAGCTCCCGGAACTGCCCAGGACAGTCCCAAGATTCACACCATGACTAATGGTGAATGGGTATTCACTCTTCCTAAACACAGATGATTTAAGTATCTGTGCTGAAGTGCAGTGTTTGATAAGAACGCAGATTTTCGTCATTTGCTAAATTACTATTATGGCTCTGATGGTACTGTGAGGTGGGTGAGCAAGGCTGCAGAAGGGAGCAAGATCAGCACACCTATGTAATAAAGAAAGTAAGGAAACTGCCAGTGCACAGGAAGTTGTGATAAGGAATCACTTTCTGCTTAGCCTTTTGACCTCCAGTTTGTACCTCAGCATGGGGAAAGTAGAAGCCAAGCCAAAATGAACTTTGTGAGTAAATGACTATGTGAGAGAGTCAGCAGTCTGTCTTCTTTAGAGTCTTCGAAGAGTTTGTTGGGAAAAACTAATACCCTGTGCTTTGGGTCAAAACTGGGTAAGTCTATTTTTGACTCAAATAGGAGCAGCATTTCACCTTTTGAAAAAGAACTTGTATAGTCTGAATGGAATCATTTTGCTTTCAGAATAAACCCTGTGTCAACAAAAAGGTGCATACAACAGTTATTTAACTACAATTTTTAAAAAATATGTCTCTTCAGTTACATTTATTCTGTTAATGTCAGTTGTCTGAAGAGGACATTAACATAAAAAATACTCCAGTACATCATTGTCATGCAGAATACTACCTTTAAGAAACAAGATTTTAGGGTGTAATAAAATAACATAATTATCATCAGAATAAGACTACTAGTTTAATGTAATTGGAATCTAACATATAATAACCTTGTACGAGAAAGCTGGAGTCAGTAACAGAAAACCTGCACAGCAAGGATGGTATCACACATATGCAGTTTCCTCTCACATGTCTAATGCAGCAGCAGTTTCAGCTAATTCGGCTGATTTTACCTATTCAGTGGTACATCAGAATAGGTAAAATTAGCTTTCTTTTGTATATGCGTATGTATATATGTGAATTACTGTCTTTAGCTATTTTCTATCATAGAAAGCAATTGTGGCTTTAGCATCTCAGAATTCACTGAAGGTGTGTAGGAAAGTACAGGCAGCCGGTAGTACATGCTGAAACAGAGCCAGAGATAATTCTTTGCTTATTTTTCCACCTTAGAAAATTGTTTCAAAATAGACCATTTACACCTTCTTCTCTATGGCTGTAACTGGTATAAGCACACATTGTAGAGATTCCTGTTCAGCTGAGTACTTGGGATTTTATGAGTTACCAATATTTTACCAGTGGACATAAATATATTTTGGGGAAATCTGTGGATAATAATCTTATGTCTTCCTTTAAATTCCCATAATTCTCATCCGGCTGGGCTCATATAATAGCCATGTAGATGCTCTTTTATGTACATGGACACAATTGGCACATGCAAACTTGTAACTTCGAATCTGAAAACCTGTGATCAGTGTCAGCATTTGTGTCGTCATGGATTGAGTTTACTATGTTCAAACATATCCATACACTCTACCTCATTTGTCTCCAAAAGGTCTTTTGCAGCTTAGTTAATTTTGTGATTCTCTGATTCTGTGACTTCCTGTGCTGAGGGAAGATCCATAGTTAGCAGAGTTCCATAATACAGATCCATTACACAGGTATCAGGAGTGAGTCACCTCTGTCTCCAGTCTGTGAGTATCGACAGTACAGAAAACTTGCATTTGTTTCCTTTGAGAAATTGTCCTTTACCACTGATGATTTATGGGATAGACCAAACTACACAAAATCGACTAACCATTTAATGATATTGTAATTAAACTGACATCTCCCACACCAGTTGAAGGAGAGAGTCACTGGGATACTATTGAAAATAATATTTAAATTTAAATTTTCTTTCAGTCTTGCAGGAATAATACTTTATTTCCTATAGAATGGTTTAATTCCTAGTCTGTGTTCAAATATTACCTTTTTCTTAAAATAAAACTGAGAAGAGAAGGAGATTATCTGCTTTCATTTTTTAAAAATTATTCATCATATACAGATATGTAATATATTACAACGTCTTGAGCAGCACTACATTATTAAGTTAATCTAATGCTCAAAGTCATTAATACATTCCTGGATGTCTTTCTGATATCTCTCCAGTCCACTGGATTTTGAAGAGCAATTACGTCAAATTTTTACCAATAAATAAATTACTACTATAATTGTAGTTGAAATACCACTGAAATTCGTAAAACCATTGCATCTAAATAATATATTATGCATTACTTAATTATTTATCAAGACTAATTCAAAATAAGTGTAGGGAAAAGAATACATTTATTTTTAAATAGCACCTTTTCTGCAACAGGTGGAAAAATGTTCCAGATATCAAAAACACAAAAGAGAGCGAGAACAAAGTTTCCATCATTAAATGTAAGGAGTTTGTTTTGGATTAATAATATTGCAACAACAGTGTCATTCTTACTGTGAACTTGCTATCAATTATAATATATTTTGGCTAATATATAGAATTTCTATTAACAGGAGGACTGAAGGGAAGAGTTAAAATGGGTGAAAGGTGAGTGTATGTAACAGTAAGAGAAGAAAAGCAGTTTTGACTGACACTGAGGAGCAGTGAGGAGATGGCAAGATTTTAGCGGCTATAGATTTAACAGGGAGTGTTAGAGACACATCAGTAATTGCACAATTAAAACAATGGGTTACCTGTGTTTTCAAGTCAGTACTCAGTGCTAAACGTGTAAACCCTCAATAAGCAGTGTGGTGGTTATTAGAAGCACTTCTGAGGCTCTTCTGAGGGGTACCATTTAGCTACACTTGCAAAAGAACTTTATTTTCAGTCTCATGCAAATTTTAATTCTAGACCGGGTCCTAATCACCGGCTAGAAATGCTCACAGGCATCATCAGACCTCAGTGTACACACAACAGTTTTTATTTTCCCTTTTCAGAACAGACTTTTATCTGGCTGCAAATGAAATACAGGAGATTGATTGCAGAAAACCTGCAATGGCTTATTTACTGTACCAGATACAGTAAACCCCATTTGGTGCATTAGCACTTAGCCATTTTATGCAAATTTAGTGAGAAAATTACTCCTGTGTATGATTTAATATGCATCAGCAATAACTCATAATGTCCTTATAAGAAGAAAGAAATTAAAAATTCATTAGAAAACTAGACTAGTGATGCTACATGGTTAAAACATTATTAAAGCATATTTCAGTGTTTTGCTTACACTAGTGTTCTCCTCATGGTGCCACCATTTCATGACAAAGAACATGGAAGAGAAAACATTCAACTTAAAATGTCTGCTGGCACACATCACTGGATTTGTATGTCACTAAACAATGAATGAGCATAGCCTTGAATATCAACTATTTAATTAGCACTTTTGCAAGCCATGCATAGAAAATAGCTCATTTCCATGCATCATGTTTACTGATTATTCCCATAAAAATCTACTGGTTTTTTTAAATGCATGTTGCATTGCATTTCTTGTATGCCAACACAAGAAAATCAAAACAATTGTTATTATTTTAAAAATCTTGAAATTCAGAAATGGAACTAAAACATGTAAACTCTTATTTCTCTTGTACATATATCTTATTTAATTTAACCTTAAGTGTGGCATAAAAGACTGGATACAACTAATAATTAAGAACTTCAAAGGTTAACAGAAACCCTCTAACAGTCTGCAGTTTAATTAAAGGGTATTATTACAAACCTCTTGAATATACAGCTACATTTAATGACAAGTGGTGACTTGTAAATGCTGCATTTGAAAGGTACCACTCCTGTTCTAGACACTGTTGATGGACAATGCTGAAACATGTAAATTCTCCAGCAAAAGTCTCCATTTTGAGCATAAATGGGTTACATTTTAAAAATATTTCTGTCACTTCAAAAGTATGCAAATTTGAAGTATTTTGCTTAGAAATATTAACTTGTTTTGCTCATGTCTCTCAACATCTGCAAAATGAATAGAGTATCATTGAAGAGACAGGCCAGTTCATAGAAATAAAAGTGAGCCATTTGATCACATTTTGCTAATAACATAAAATACACAGAAACATTCCCTGACTGTAAACACAATAAACGTAAGATACTATATATAACACAAAGCTTTAATTTCTCAGCGAAATTTAAAACATTAATCCACTTTCATCTATGGAAAAGTAAACTTGTGTATATTTTATGAGTGTTTCACAAGCAGTATAAAATCAAGTATCTGTAGGAATGTAGGCTAAAAGGCCTATCAAATAAAAATATGTTGTACTGACTCCCAGTCATTGAGCCTAATCCTGTAAGACTAACCCTGCTTTTCAGGCAGTCTTTATCATCATACGGTGTCTTTTAAATTTGGCATCTCCTATAATTAAGAGCTGCTAAAACAGAGTTTTATTTTCACCCTGTAAAATTGATATTTCCCACGAATGGATACAATCTTCTATATTTTCAGTTTTAAACTGGATTTTGATCTGGTTTTAGCATGTTTTAATCCCTGTAATTTAGCTCCCTCAGGTGAAGCCCAATCCTGTGTCTAACTTACCACCAGTTACATAGTGCTAAACACCACAGGATATTCGAATTCTCACATGCAAAATTATGAGTTCACCTAAAAATGAGCTAAAGAGCATGCAATTTTAATGTTCGAGTAATTTAAAAAATTAATAATGTCGCCCCCCCAAAAAAGCTTAAATAATTGCAGACACTTCGGCAATATTAAGGAAGTTTATTATCTAGGTCTATGAATACTGAATTTTAAATCTAAATGTACTTATTTACTAATACTCTGGAGTGTGCAAAAGAAAAAACTCATGCTATGATATTTGGAGAAACTTGTGGGAAAAATAAATGAACAAGCATAATCAAGACAGGTCAGCAATATTTTCTGGAAACCACAATGTAAGATTTAATGTGTAGAAAACAAGGTAACGAATATATGAGTGGAAAAAATACCTGAAACATAAATAAATATTCAATAGATACAGATACGGTGTAATAGAAAGAGATCAAAGGGTGAAGATGACAAGTTACAAGGATAAAATGTGATTTAAAAAGAAAAAAACAAAGACAAACACAAAGTTAGAAATAGCAGCGATGCCTCATATGCAGTATATTTAAAAGCATCCTGTTGGGAACACATAATTTTGGCATAGGAGTATTAGACTACCTGGAATACAACTCACCATTAAAAAGGACCTATAATAAGTCAAACTGGGAAGATGCAGACAAGAAAAGGGAAAAACTAGTAAAGCAACAGAACGGAGGCATTTCTTCAGAAGAAAAGCTTGGAAGAAGCAACTAAGCTAACTGATAATCAAGCGAAATAGGTGTGGGTGCTTGGATAAGGAATAATTCCAGCAACCAAAGGCTTGCACTATGTCGGTAATTTTTTGCATGCACCCAGAATTTTCTTTAACGTTAGCCAAAATCTGGCCTATAAAACATAAAACACAATGTAACAGGCTGATGTGATAGACTATGTACTGTGTATTTACCTATGAAAGGTAAATAAGAACCTGAGCACAGGAGATCATTGTCTGAGTATCTGAAAAAATTCCTAGTGAGGGGTTAGACTGAAAGGAAATTATTGTTCACTCCATAGCCTGAGCCATTTAGACCTGGAGTGGAGAATACTCCAGAGAACCTACTGCAGGTTACAATCCTGCATTCTTGAGAGGATTGATTAGATCACCTCTTAGATCTTTCTGTCATCTCTAAGTTTTTCTGATTATATAGTTGTTTGATTCCAGGTGATGCTTTTGCCTAAGGCAAATAAATTATTTCAAATAAAATGTTTTCTAAAGATAAATGTGGATAGTTGGTCTGCATGCTCATTTTGAGAAGCGCATGTAATAGAGACTTATCGTGATAGTCTTTGCTGCCCTAACACCATCACTGGAGTAACAGGAATACAAATATTATCTTGAAATATAAATTTAAAAAAACAGAAATTAAAAGGAGTGGTTTAAAATGCATAGCTTTATGCTGAAGATCCCCAAGGTATAATTACACTAGATATTGGCACATTCCTTCCATTCATTTGACATAGATAGGTATCTATTGCCTTTGCCTTTTTTTCACACTTTCCTGTAGCATAGTGTGTGAATTATTCCCTTCTGTGAGTATGTAGAGTACAAACATAGCATATTGCATATCATTATAATATGGTCTATAGCAACATGTTTACAAATACAATGGTCAATAAAAGACATCTTTAAATTTTTGTGTCTTAGACAGTTTGCACTGCCCTTTAAAGACACTTGCATTTCTCTACTGAAGTCAATGAGCGATGTTGGTACTATTGCAAAATCAAGATCTCTTTATGAATGTCTGTAGGACCTTAAAATTACTGAGTGTCAAATAATTTATAAATTATTGTCTCTGAGTAGACACTGACAGAATACCAGGCCAGGTCACTTTCAGAGTGACTTGTCCTGGTTTCATCCTTAATTTTCAGTTTGAAGAAGGCATGTTCAATAAGAAGGATGTAGTCCAGCCTGACAAATTCAAGCACTCTTGACAGGATGACATAAGAGCTGATTTGGTGTCTCTGAGTTGTTCTCTATGTCTTACTGGCACCATCACCGCTCTGCACCATTCTATCATTTATACATATATCTATATCTGTAACTATCTGTCTATATTTATACACACACATATATAAGCACATATATATGTAAAATACATATACTACATGCAATATAGATGATATTTTATATACAATGTATGTGAACTACCTAGAGAGAGTTCACTCCAGAGCAGAATTTCTTTGTGTCATTGTTTGCTAAATTAGAGAGAAAAAAAAGACCTTTCAAAAATAATAGAAATTGTATGTTTTTAAAAAACAAAATAAAAGGGGAAGAAAAGAGCTGTCAACACTAAATCACAGAATCACAGTATCAGAGAATATTCTGAATTGGAAGGGAATCTGTTTTAACGTATTTTTCCCTTGTAATTTCCAATAGTAACTAGGCATGACAGTCAGTGGGTTATCTTATAAGTTTTCTCACATGGTCTTTTTTGCTCAAATATTCCCATGCCATTTCATGACGCCAGCTATACCCCGGTGTCTATTAGATGTCACAAAGGGTTGGTGCAAGTATAGCCTTCACATGATCTGTCTCTCGCAGTTTAACCACACTCCATTTCTTGCTTTTCCCTTCTTAGATATTCTGTGCTTGCTGTCTTTTCCTCCATACCACTGCAGAGGACGATTTTGCTGTCAGAAGCAAACACAGAGAGCAAACACATAGCTGCTACTCTTGGAATTTGCTGTCCTTTAGCGTAACTAAGTGAGAAGAGCTTTCTGCAGTGGGGGTATCAGTGTTAGAAATCAGCCTTTACAAACCAGGACATTGTCTAACCTACTGACTTTGGCTGTCCCCAGTGATGGTTAACAGAATTAATTCGTATTTGCCATGATTTTAAATGAGAACAGAATCAAACTTTTTTTTTCTTCCCTCAGGTTTGCCAGCCCTGTAATAATAATAATAATAATCCTTCATGCATTTTTGCAGTATTTAAATGAAGATTAAGGTTGTAAAGTTTGTTTTCTAGGCCCAACCTAAGGAATATGGTAGGGGATTGCAGAAGAAAGATTGTCAAAAAATAGCCCCATAAATATTATGTATGTCCAGTTTCTCTGGTTGGTTTACTCTACCAAACAGCAGGAAGGGATATGTAGGGTATGTACTTATAGAGGAAAAAATGTGCAGTGATGAATAAAATTAGAAGCTCTTCAGCCAATCAGAATGTAAAGCATTGCAAAGCTAAGAATAACTTTATACAGCAATTGAACATACCTGCACCATAATTTACAATAAGAAGTCCATTTTATTACAATTTTGCCATGAAGACTCATTCTACTATGCATTTGTGAATTTTTTTTTTCATCACCTAGGTTAAAGTTCCAGATAAATTATTACTTAATATATCATAGATTTGGATAGAAATGGATTATTACAACAAAGTTTGTAGAGTTTTGGAACTGCTGGTCCAAAATGCTACAGTCTGAAACTTAGTAAGTAAAGAAAAAGTGGGTTTTTTTTCCTTGAATAAATTGAACAAAATGACATGATTTGTAGTTTTGCTACATGATTTCTCTTCAAGCTAGGTATAAAATGTGTGTATAAATTAGTAATAAGCCTTTCTGTATAACAATTTTGGGGCAGATTATAGATGGATAAACTATATTTTAACAAAAATTTCACAAAACAAGCAATTTAGTCTTTCTCATAAAGGCAGAAAACTTATTGAAGGAAATAACATCAAATCTCCCTTAACCAGTTAAGAATATGGGAAGAATTCTAATATATTTTTAAGCTTGTCTTTATACGTTAATTGTGATTTAAAATACTCTATAAAATGTAAATTTCAAGTAGCAATGGAATAAAATATACAATTATGGAGTATTCTAAAATATGAAAATGTTGATCTTAACTTATAAATCAGGATAAAAGAAATCCTTTTCCTATCTTTATTCGCAAAGATATTGCAAGTAATACAGCATCCTTATGAAACGCTTAGCATGTGTGTATGAGGACTTATATGTGTAGTCTCACAGAGAGAGAAGGCACTTAATATATCAAATTCTTCATAAATGTTTATTAACCATAAAATAAGGTACCTTTGATTGAGAGGTTCACTACTTGGAGGCTTTTATTATTCTTTTTAAGTAGGGCAATCTCTCAACTCTGTAACTGTCTTTCAGAAGACCTTGAGAGATGACCTTCCTTCACCAAAATTGCACATCTTCTAAAATTTATTTTCTATGTATTAAGAAAGCTTGAGGGAATTATTGTTCTTTAAAAATATTTTTCTTTTTAATTTGAAATTCTCCATGAAGGACTTAAATGCACATATTTTCACTGGGAAATGTATCATTTGCCATAGCCTTGACTTAATAATGGGCCCAACTGAGTTGGTACTGCAGGTATCTAACTTGGACTTTATTTATACATGTATAATTAAGGAATATTCAGCATGGTTTATGAATGAAGGTGTTTGGTATGCTTTAACTAGTGAACATTTGCTTTATTATTTTGTCAAAATGAGTCTTCTGTTTAGACATGGCCTCAAAGCACAGATGGATCAAGAGCATATTCAGCACTGCTTAGGAATCAGTTTGGACCTTGCTCTGATTTTATGTTTTATCATTCTGAATACTGGCAACTGCATTTTTTTTTCTGTGTTAGCTGCACATTTGGGTGAAAATAGCATTTTGACAGCTAGTAGTATGATGACATCAGACAAGTAAAGAAGTTGAAAGCAGAGCAACTTGGAAAGCAAAATAAATTTGAGTCAATTACACACAAACATTTTTATTTCTTTTGAGAAGTCAGCTGATTTCAATAACTAAGGGACGTTTTCAGAAGAGGTGCCTTTGACTTCTGGATTAAGAAGATGCTAGATGCTAGATGTGAAGTCTCAGTAGATTATTTAAGAGAACTAGGGAAATCTAAACATTCGTACTTATGGTCCTAATATTTTGGTATAAGAGAAACAGTTGTCCAACTTGATGTAAAATTAGGAAGCCTTAGGGTCGGCGTTCTTCAATTCAAGTGTTCCCAGAAAGCAGAACTCCTGATTTGCATTGGCAGTTAACTTCTAATTAAATAGATCATCTTCAGTAAGTTTCAAACAAGCAAAAGCTTATGCAAGCCTAACTTGTACGTCAGTATCTCATCTGATCAAAAACTTTACTAAAATTCAGCAAAGCTTCTTATTCTGAAATTCATTCCAGAGAAGCATCTTTTAAGTCTGGAAATCTTCTGAATAAAATCAAGAAGTAATAGATAAATGTCCACTTAGAAAGCAATTTACTGTCCTCTAGATATTAGTTCAGACAAAGATAAAATGAAAATAAAATATTTATCTGAAATAATTATTAAAAAGGCCATCTGCTTTTGGAAAGCCTAGATATTACTTAATTTAGAAAAACATGATAAATAAATTGAATAAATCTACACAGAATAATTTTTCTCCAGAGAATTTCAGCAAATTTATTGAAGCAGACAAGGAAAACTCTTAATCTGAAGGTACTCTAAAGCATAGCCAACCTCCAGGCAACTGGTAAAATTATTTCGTACTTCATATCTACAGTGGTGGTTTTCAGAACTATAAACTTTTGTGGTCATTTTTCAGTAAGGATCACAACACAAACTGGTTTTTAGGATAAGCATGACAACTGTATCAGTAAGTTATATAACAAAGAAAGTAAGTGCTGAATCTCCCTGGCACTGGGGTCAACCACTGAAATCAGCATACCTCCATAAAAAGTCCATGTCGGTGTAACCCTTATGACAAGTCTATCAAGGAAATTCATCTTCAAAAACAAGAATCAGAAAGAAATTTTCTTAAGGAAAGAATCAGCCCAGGGTGCATTAGACTACCTTACTCTTAAGTTTAACCATTTAATACCAGTCCCATATTGATCTGTTTTAGTTCAATCTTGACGGACTCAACTGAAGATTCTACATCTTTGTAAGCAAATTCTGAAATTAAGCAATAAAAAGTGCTTTATACTTCTTAAAATGGGTTCTCTCTTTCTCTCTCTCTCCTTCTCTTTCTCTCTTTTTCTCTATGTCTCTAAATTTTAAATAAAGGTCTGTAATGAAGGGAAAAGAACCCAGACAAATGTGATGTGCATAGGTTAGGTAGATCAGCTGAAGTTCTAGAAACATTCATGCTTTGGCCAAGTTAATTCCTGCCTCCCCTTCTCCCCTCAGGACCAAGCAAAGACACAACCCTGCAATAAGCTAAGTGCCTTCTGTGATGTTCTGATTTTAATAGAAGCTGAGACTGTGCAGCATCTTGTAGTAGACACTGAGCAGCTGAAAGACCATAGTTTCCCTTCTCAAATGTAGAAGAAAGAACAATAAAGTAAAATCTCAAGACAGAGTCAATGTCCCCTCAAGGAAATTTCTTTTCCGACCCAAATCTAGCAATCAGTGAGATGCCATGAAGGACATCAGGAATTTCTGTCAGAACAACCTGCAGATAAAACCTGACTGTTCCTTTCTGAGCTTCAATACTGATCTCCAGTATTAAAACCAGAATAGATCAGGAAAATAGGTAAGTGGGAGCTTTTTAATTGACTGCCATCAGTGGAGCTGGGATACACTTCCATCTTCCATCCAAGAATTTCAGTCTTCTGATGGGGCACCTAGAAGAAATTCATATGAATATGAGCAAATACTACCAGTGGGCAATCAGTGAGCTCTGATACCGGATGGCCAAATCTTCAATCAATCTGGGAGAGCTTAGATGGTGCATTCCCTCTGTAGGCAGAAAGTGGGGGTTGTTTTATAACTGACTCAAGTTTATAATTCCTGATCTTTTCTTGGTACTGAACCCTTTATCCTAAACACTGCACAGAGATAAAAACTGGACTATTCCCTCGCTTTAATAAGAAGGACATACTCTTAAGTTTTAGTGTACTAGATGCAATATGAAAATAACCAAAGAATTCTACTTTGCATTTGTGATTATGATTATACACAAATTCTGTATGTCAGAAAAATGGTCCTGGACATATATTAAATGTCAAGATTTGTATTTGATTTGCTTTTTGTAAATACTGTTGTAGTTTGCTAGTGAGCAATGAAGTGGCCTTTCTTCTAATTATGAAATGTACTATGTGAGTATACAAACTCTTGCAATACTGATGATAAAACAGTCGAGCACAGAACCTAAATGCTGAACTGCAGGGTATCAGAACAGATACCCTGGATTTGCTGTGTGTAGTCGTATCCTGCTTTTTACTGAAGGATTCCTCTTTTCACTGGGGACAAGTACTGTGTCTTTGTTGAATGAGGCCAGAAGAGAAGAACATAAGAATGGAAGTGCTTAAGAAAACATCTGATGAAAAAAAAAAAAATTACTTCTGAAAACTTTCATGTTTGCTGAGGTATTTTGATTTTCTCAGGAACGAAAAAGGAAGTCAAAATTTTTGGTCGTACTGTTATTAAAACGTGTGTCTGTATTCTAATATTGTTTCATGGCATTGAAGGTGAGATTCCTTCTCTCCTGTCTAACCATGTTCTAGATGTGTCATTGTAGCTGCGTAGCTGAAGTGCCTGTACACCCAACAATCTTGTATGTAAAGGAAAATAACAGCACTGCAAGACTTTTAAGGAAATGTGGTGAAAGATTTGCATGTAGGAATACCTGATGTTGGGGTGGATGAGCTGGCAGCGGTAGAAGCTGGGATGCCAGAAAACCCTGGTCTAGGAGATCCCCTGCGCTGGTGGGTCAGCTCAGAGAACAAATAAGCTCCCCCTGCTCAGGTTACAGGGAAAGACTTCTTCTCCCATCAGGCAGTACCTGTCTGGTACCTGGTCCCCCACTCCGCCCCTTCCCTCTCCCCATTGGTTGTTGTATCCCTCTGCCTTCTCCCTGCCCCTTGCCCCCAGGTAATTGGTCGCTGGTGCTGTGCCAGCCCCCTTTCTGTTACCCCTTATGAGCTTGTACATGAGGCCTGCTCGCCCTCTTCGCCTCTGGACCCTTTGGAATAAACCTTTCGGAACTCATGCGGAGAGCCCTCCACGCTCCTTGCTCCTGGTAACACATGAGCTATCCTGGCCTGGGTGCGGGGCTGTGTCTCAGTGCCAACCATCGGCACGGGGGCTAGGAAATCGGCCTGCGAGGTGCCGAGCTGCACCCCCAGGGCATCCCTTGCAGGGGATGCTTTCGGGTTAAAGCGGCGATTCCAGTCACCCCTCAGCACCCCGCATCAACCTGATATTACAATTAGATTTTAAAATGCCAAAATACAAAATAATGGGAAACTTACTTTCATTATTAAATCCTAGATCTTAGATAATTTTACAGTTGCATTTGTATTCTATAAACACAAGCCGTTATTTCTCACAAAGAAAAGAATCAGAAACGGATTTAAATGACAGAAAAAAACCAAAAGGAGTTGAAAATTACAAAAATTCAAATTATAGTTGTGCATGCTAGTTAACATAATTAGTTTAACCTAGATATCCTATAATAAATGCTAAATAAAAAAAAAATCTTTATTGAGGTAATACATGGAATGCGACTTCAAATTTAATTTCTTTGTGTAGATGTATTCTTGCCTAAGTTAATCAGAAAGCTATGCACCATTTTCCCATTTTTTCCAGTTCCTCAACTTATGTATCCAGTTCAAACATCACTTTTATCAGTTTGGACAATAGAATTAAATCAAGACTGGTGACTAGTGTAGATAAAATGTAGCTGATTCCGTTATGACAATGAGCGATTTAAGCAAACCCATTGATTCCCCTGCTCAGAAAGTTGGCAGATTCTCAGCCTATACAAATGAAGAGCTATGAAACATGGAGTCTCTCTTGATTTTAAAAGGTGATTTTAGCCACCGTCAAGCTTGGCAATATTTTCTAGTAGTCTGCATGAGTAAAAATTGAACTCAAGTCTGGATTTCTAAATTGGCATACAGACAGTATACCCAGAAGTGCAGACCTCAATTTCTGCATTAATTTTAGTTTTTAAAGCTTACATCTCTTTACTGAAAATATTTGATTCTCTCTGCACAGCACTTCTGTACAAAGAGCAGAGTCCCTATATTTTTCGACTGCAAGTGTGAAATTGCTGTGGCTATTATATGTGGCCATTTTAACTCATTAAAAAAGCTTGTTCTGAACCTGAACCTAAATGATAAAAAAAAAAACCACCATCTCAAAGAAAACAAAAGCAAGCAAGCAAACAAAAAACGCCCCCTCCACCAAACCCAAATACCAAACACCATAACCACAAAATAAATCCTGCTTACTTGCTTCATCAGGGACTTAATAAGTGAAAAATATTGTCAGAAACATGTTCACCTATGACTACAGTGTACCAACCTAAAATAATAAGAGGAATTATTTTTCCTCTTGAATCAAAATATTTTGTGAAACTTTTTTTCATGTCTGGCATAAAGGTAATTTAAAATCATAGATATTCCAGTTCAGGAGTAAATAAAAAGGTTTAAAAATTTGTTGCTACTGGATATATGTTGTGTCAAAGATTTAATTCCAAATTAATCCTTCAAAGGAGTGGTTTAGGTATTCTAATATTTCTTCCACTGTACTTGATTCAGTATGTGGAAAATAGAAAGTTCATTGTTACGTAACAGTGATTTTTGTAACTTTCACAAGCATCAACAGATTTTACAATTTAAAAATTAATCTCAAAGATGAAACTACAATGTACCAAAATCAGCATATATACCTAATTTACTAATTTTAAACCAAAATCAAGTAGTATTTTAAACAAGGTGGTATTTTTGAATAGTTAACAGAAAAATACTGCAACATACAATATGAAAATAAAAGTCAGTGAACGTGATATTGTCAGTAGCGTAACAGCTGTTTGAAATGAAAGGTATGTAGGAACATTTTAGAATGTAACTTATACCTCTAAAGTAATAACAATTGAAAAGGAATACTTGATAACTGCATTCCTTTTTTTACTAAGCATGAAATGAATGGAACAGAATGTGGCAAAAATCTCCACAGAGATAATTGATATGACTTTGTTTTTTCTGTCTCTCAATCAACTTATAAACTGATTGTTCTTCCCTAGGTACCTGGAAAGTAGTCAAAAACCAAGGACAATGCACATGCTTCACTGTTCCACTTCTAGGAACGCATGCAAAGCCTCCAATTTTGAATCAAGGTGTCATTTACTTCTTGATTTTCTCAAAGACTCATTTTGGGTCAGATTGTAACACGGATCTTTAATTAGAATTTCCCACTGACTCTAATAGGAGTTTCTGCTAAAAAATCAGTTGCCTGGTCGGGATCACTGTGAGACTCTTACAGAAGAAATAATCTGATGTCTCATAAAAATAGGATACTGATAATGTGGTAGCAGTGTGAAAGTTGGAAAATAAAAGAATTGATACCAAATGATCCACAGAAATAGAAGCCAAGCTAAAGGTGATGTTTTGGCTGTTGGGTCTTCTTTAGACTGCAAGCGAAAAATCAGTATTTTTCTATTACTTCAGCCAGAGGAAGGGCTCAAAGACAGAGCATTGCCCCTAATCTAGACTTTATGCCAAGACTTCTTTGTTGCTTCATGTTGTATCACAGGACTGACTATTTTAATTGGGTTTTATTAGCATAATAATATTTTTAAAATATTTTTTCCTAGTATCCTGTGAGAAACTAATCATCAAAATGACACAGAAAGTACTCCAGACGAAAAAAATTATTCAATGATGACTAGATGAGGTTTTATTAGGGCTTTTTCTACACAGTAATTTTCTGTAAAACAGTACTACATGCAGATAAAGTTAGTGCAGTGGATTATTCTCAGGCATTTGACTGTACTTTTGTGTGAATGCTTTATATTCTAATTCAATACTTGTGTTGCACAGTGTGCAGTATTATCTTGCTTTCTTGTTATGTTACCTATGTTATTCCATGAAATTTCATGCTTCTTATTTCATGAAAATAGGAGTTTTCAAAACAGATGTATAGTTTGTTCTGAACTAGGACATCTGCATTAACACATATTTGCTGAAGTACTAATATTCTAATATTTTGTAATTCCACTTCTGTCAAGGTAGCAAAGACTGACCTACCTGCATTTTCACAGGTCACATTAACATTGATGGGATAAGGTTTTTTCCTAAAAAAAGTGTTTGTGATTTCTTAATGCTGCTCTGTTGCTTTGGCTCTGTTCAGTTCCACAGAAACGAAGCATGATGAAGACCTAATAGGTTACCTGATGCTTTTATATGCCACTGAAGGATTGTTCCTTAAAGTGTTTTGTCTTGTAAAGAACAGGAGCCCACTACTTCCCCCACAAACTTTTCAACAGTATAATGGAAATCACTTTGTTCATCTTACATTTGCTTCTTCTTCATTTCATTCAGATACTTCCATTTAATGAAAATAATCTGACAAATAGACTGTATCAATTTTCCAGATACATTTCCAAACACTTGGAACCTAATTCTGCAGTCATTACTAATGTACAATGATGAAAATTTAGTCTCCAAAAACAATTCTGCAAGATGCCAGACTCACCCAGCGAAGTTTTGCATGTGTCTCAAATTCATCACCCTGTGGTTGAATTCAAGGCTCTTTTGCCTTCTTACTAAAACTTCCTGGTAACATTGTCCTCCCTTATTTGACCTAGAC
Source organism: Oreocharis arfaki (assembly GCA_013398015.1). Lineage (NCBI taxonomy): Eukaryota > Metazoa > Chordata > Aves > Passeriformes > Paramythiidae > Oreocharis > Oreocharis arfaki. The sequence goes on along the minus strand of VZRR01001193.1, from coordinate 211,144 downwards.
ATTTGACCTTCTTCTGCCCTCTCTTTTTCACTAATGGTGTTACCCGTGGTGCCCTGGCCTCCTACTTGCCTCCTCATTCGTGTTGTTTTGTCTCCTCCTCATCATTTGCATCCTCAGCAAACTGAATTAGGAAACATCCACCTTCTTCTTAGCAGGACCCCTGTCTGAATTCCAGGTTTTGCCATCAAAATCAAAGCAAGGTGTGTGTGGTATTTTTGAATGTTTGTTAGTATATCTATTTTGCAAGTTATAAATATTGAAATAATCAAGCATAAAGTAAAGCTGCTTCTGCTAAATAACCAAGGTTACTTAATTTTTGTCATGATGTTTGCATCACTGCTCACATTTGATTCTGTTGTCAAACTTGTGATGAGATTGTAGTAAAAGTAAACTTCTCTGAGAAAAAAAGATGTTTGCTTTGGAAGTACAGTGCCTAAGAAAGACTAAAAATGAGTTTAAAAAACGTCTAAGAAGGTTAAAATAATTTTAAAGTTAAAATTTTTAATGTAAAAAATTTAATCCTTAAAAAATTAAATGTTTCAGGAAATATTAATGCCTAACAAAGGTAAAAAGTCAGAGAAATAATGCATTCTTAGTAGGAAAACAGTACTAGTAGTAGTAGTTTGATCCGGAAATTCCAGTAGAGAAAAAATCCTGCAATTTTCAACAGGCTTCATACTTCAACATCAAATGTACCCTGGGCTTCAAGTAAATTAAGAAATAGAAACAAATTAAAGGAAGACTTAATTTTTGGGCAGAACTCAAACTTTATTTTGAGTGGAGGAAGCAGTATTCCCCTGTATTTGCAAATCCTTCTCAGTTGTAAAAATACATGAAAAAAGTGATTTAGGATGCTGAAATGACAGAAGTATTTTCAATCAGTGTGGGCAAGGCTTTGAAATGTATCTTCAAATTAATAGTAATTTGCTCAAGTGTTATGGATGCTTTTTTTAAGATCTGTCAAAGCTGTTTGTTGGATAAGTGTACATCTATAGCTCTCTGTCGAAAGTCTTCTCAGAGTTCCTAGGCTGATGAGCATATTGAATCTGAATGCAGTCACATGCACTGTAAAGGATTATTCGTGGAAGGTAAGGCAGGAAAACTATTAATGATACATTAAGTGGTCCTGTGTTGAATGAATGACAGTGAAAATTCAGTCAACAGCCATTTCAATTTGATTTTTAAGAAAAAAAAAAAGCCCAACTTTTTCCTATGTTCTTTCTGATCTTGCATGGAAACAAATCTTGGAAGAGCATCTTCTCTTAGTTTTAGCCTAGCTCTGTTGCTATCTTTCATTATCTTCTGCTACTCCTTTGGGAACAAGAAGACATTTACTTGTTTCACTGATATCTACATTTTCTTCTGCTATTTGCCTCAGGCCTATCTTGTATTTCTATGGACAGAAGCCCAGGCATCCTTATGGCTCCCCCAAGATGCAATCAACATCTTTAAATTATCATCACTTAAGAGTTTGGCACAGGAGTCCTCTGTTCTTATTTGTTCTACAGCTGTTATTTGTACACCAGAATTCTCCTGTGCCCTTAGACTATGAAATAAATGTGAAAAAAATATACAGTTCTGTAATTCATTTGAAATGAAACCAAAGTATCCTTTAAAATATTTAACTATTTAAAAAATATTTTGATTTGACATTTTTGCCAAATCTGCTCACTCATTAATCAGTCTCCAACAAATTTATGATTACTTGAAAGTGAGCTTGGTAAACTCATGCAAATTAATGCCTTTATTACTTACCTTTCTCTTTTGTTTGAGCTACAAAAAATTTATATCAAATCTTTCCTCTATGAACTTAGTTTTAGGTACAATGATATCCTTCCGTATGGAATAGAGAAACTCTCTCACTGTCATTCTTAGCTACCTTAATGTATTTCTGCAAACTCTAATTGAGAAGGTGAAATTTTTTTCCTTCATTTATTGACACTATTTATTTGAAAAGTGAGAATCATAGCCACAAAAAGAGAAAATCTCTTGTGCACACTTGCTCTCACACATCTATCAATTGCTATAACAATCATATATTCTGATTTTCTTCATATTTATACTTGGTTGTGTTTCTTCACCTATGGATCCTACTACTTGGCTACATCCAATCACTGCTTTCTTGTGGGAACAGGTCTATCCAGAATTCAGACCCTTGACATAGGATTTCATTGTTTAACACTGAAAATCTGCATTGCTCCAGACGGTTGCATTCCACCTTAGAAACAGCCAGTCTTTCACTTTATCTGATTAAAAATTGATTGGTTTTTGTTGGAGTCCAGAGAACAGATCAGAATAGGGGCTGATTTGTCAGCTGAGGAATCCTATGAACAATTGCAAAGTCCATGCCTACATTTACAAGTGCCACTTATGCAGAAGTATGCCAGCTGCTTATGCATAAAAACTACCACTGGTATCACCTATCTCTTATCTTAGTCACTGACACCACATAGCTTTACTTAGTTTGTGAGTTATGAGCAGTCCGCTTGCCTGCAGATAGGTACACATCCTTGTATCACTGAACAGCGCTTTTCCCAGCCTGATGCTTACAAGTTTTTATCCTGGTTTCCTTGGTACAATCTGTGCTTTTACAGGATCTTCTGAATGTATTATAAACTTTTTCCATCTTTCATTTTACTGTTATTTGCAACTTTGCAATATTTTGCTACTGATGTCATGCAGTAGCAAACACGCAACCGATGAGAATTTTGGTATCTTTCATTCTACACCAAGAGATACAGTACTTCTCAAGCCTGGGACTTAGTGATGTGTGTTGGGAAACCAAAGATGGCAGAGCTTGCATTTGGGGTTTTTTTTACCCTGCCAAATCGCATGGAAAATCTTACTTCAGATTTTTTTGTCCAATGTCATCTATTTTTCCAGAAATGAATTCTTGCTGCTGAAATAAATAGGAAAACATGGACCTAGTAGAAAACAGATTTTCAAGTATTAATATATTGCTTGTTTTTTTCCTTATAGAAATTATCTATGCTTCATGTAATTTTGCTGTTTATATTACTGTAGAAATTATAGCAAAAAAAAGTAAGATCAGTCATCTTACAAGGAGTTGAGACTTTATTTTCGGGGGTTTTTTTCTCATGTTTTCAGAGTAAGCCAGCAAGTAAAGCTGCAGAAAATGGCACAGCTGCTTGAGGGGATTACTTGCAAGAGTATTTGCAGTGCCATCTTGAAAAAACATTTTGGAAAGTTGGAATGAAAAAGAGGGATGTTTTAACACAGAATCTGTGAGGAAGAACAAAAATATTTAAAATGAGAGTCAGCATTGATAACTCAACGAAATTGCTGGAAGGGATTGTTTTGCTTTAGTAAAAGGTTAGCAAAAATCTAGTGCTTTTGGGCCAGGAAGCCACTTCCTCACACAGACTCTGCCCACAGCAAACTATGATAGTGGCAGTGAAATAATTGCTGCATCACTAACACCTGTGAGCATCACCTGGAAATGATGAGTTCAGGAGAGTGCCTGGCATCACATCGGGGAGGAAGGGTGGTATCACTACTAAGCTTGTGAAGGGAGGTGGGTGGCATTTCTGCACTAAAGGAGAGCAAATCAAGGATGCACCAAGCTATGGCGTGCAAGAGGGACTGTTTTGATTAGCAGTGATGGAAGATGTGTGGTGAGTGACAGCCAGGTCTCCCAGGTAAAAGGGCTTACTGGGAGCTGGGCTGCTGCAAGGCGATAGAGATGTGAGCAGGAGAAGGGGTGCTCAGCAAGGGCTTGGGGCTGTTGTCAGAGAAAGAACAAGCTCTGAAGGAGGCTCAGCATCGGCAGCAGCAGCAGCAGGGTGCTGACATACATGAGGATGCTGAAGGGGCCTTTGCCCAGGGGATGGAAATATGAGTCACGTAACTCTCTCCTGAACCTGCTGCTAATGGAGTCACCATTGTTAAGCAGCCTGGAGAGGGCACTTTAATGTCTCCACTGAAATGGGAAAGTTGTTTCCTTTGGACTGGAAAATATGACATTTACTTATTTTTTAATCAGTCTTAAAAATTACAAGGTAGAATTTCCAATAGTTGCAGCTCTAGCTTATTTACAATTTCTGTCTTGCCAGGACCTGTAACGTGGTACTTGCAGCTAAAATTGTTAATGAAAGAAAGCCCTTTTGTGTGACCTTAATCAAGTTCTAAAAATTGTTCTCATATTTCGACAACAAGTTTTTAAACACTTAGTTTACAAAGCCCGTCAGTCTGTGGGAACATACTGACTTGACCACACTGTGTCTTCAGAAGTTTGAAGTTGCAACAAGAATTTAACTTTTCAAGAAATTGATTTTCATACTCTACAGAAAAATCATTAGCAGCTTAACTTACTTCACTCAGTGCATAGCAGGAGAACCACATACGCATGTTTAAAATAAGTTAGCAATCCCTTAAATGCTGTCAGAAAGTGAAATAAGTCTTTTTGTGTGTCTCCTTTACATGAGAGAGAAATCGTAGTGTTTTGGAACCTAGCATATACCAAATTAATGTGCATATATATGAACATGTATTCATACAAACATTATACTTATGTATATAAACATATAGAAGGGTAGATTTGACACTTCTTAACCCTATGTATCTGTTGATCTACTGAATGGACCCAATTCTCTTCTCTCACTTTCTCTCTCCCTGCCATTTCCTTCAGCCCACCTTTTTGTTTTTGGCAGAGAGAATGAACCAAAATTACCCGTGTTGTCTTACCTGTATGGCTTAATTCATTGGACTGAAGACTAGGAACAGGATCATGTGAATAAGTGAAAAAAATAAAAGGAAGAAACCCAGAACAGCAGTAACATTGAAACAAAATTCAATTATGTTCCTTCTTGGGCATCAAAAACATGTCACTTTCCATTCTGCAAATGCTTATGCATGCAAGAATCCCCTATAGGGTCTCTAGATGGCTCACATGCATAATATCAAATGCAGATATTGCAGCATTGAGATCTCATTTGTTAAATTCCTCATAGAAGGTCTTTTATTCACATAGAAAATGTGCTTCACTACAGACAGCCCTTACTCAAGTGTAACCCTATTGCAGCTCAGGCTAAAGAAGCAGTTACTTCAATGAGATAGTACCATATTTTCAGCAGTAGGATACTGGAGCATGTTTGTGAGGACTGCAGTCAGAAAGTGCTCTTTGTAGAACAACACACTGGTAGAAATTATCCAAGGATAAACACAACAAAGTAAAATACTATATTAGTGATTTAACCTGTATTTCTGTTTTTCAACAAGTGGACTAGTTTGAGATAATTCTGTCCAATGGTCCTTTTTTTTCCAACATAAAGTCTTTTGACACTATTTGAAATTACATTACTAGAAAATGAAGTAAAATGGAGTGAATAGGTTTTTCGTGAGTTTGTTTCATGGGTTGCTATGAAAGCAGAGTTGAACTGCTTTGTGTTTTAATTTCTTTCAAAGGTCCCTGTGCTGGAAACACCTTGTTTCCAATAGCAGCAGGCTTCCGTGCTCCCACAGCGAATCCAGGGGAGTTCTGCACAGATTCACTTCCCTGCCACTGGTCTAATGTTTGCTGGCTCAGGGCTGAACGCACATGCTAACTCCACATTAGTCATACCAATGAACTCAAATGGGGGAGGTGACCTGATGAAACACCTACATCAGAGATGTACAATACATTATTCTTAAGCCTGTTCTGCAAACACACCTTGCGTTGCAGCCTGACGCAACCTGAAAGACAGTATAAGAATGGGTAAGAACCTTTAATTTAATATGAAGGCAAATTAGTCGGGTAAAGGATTAGCAGCTCCTAACTACGTAATGCAGCCTTTGGATGTGATTCACTTTTTAAGGAAAAAATAAAAAAACCCAGGAACTAGTATGCTTCTAACATAATTAGCAAAGCACTTCTGAGAAATGTTTTCTACAAAAATGTGCTGTTGTATTTTATGTCATCACATACTTTTAAAATGCAAAACAAATTCACTTCAGAGAATGACAGTATCTGGAGGATATAGACAGTGAATGTCCTTGCCTATACTATGTTTACTTATCTTTGAAATTTGAAAAAAAGTATTTTACATAGCTTCATTGAATATCTTGAAGTTATGAATGGCACTGCCTTGAAGTTATATATGATGTCTTTCCACCTCTCTTTTCTTTAGACAGTCTGAACTTTGTTACAACTTCAGAACGGCAACTTGTGCTAACCACAGGCATAAAATAATTTAGCACTCCTATCAGAAGTGTATTTTTACCCAGACACGCAAACCACACAATTATTTTGTTAAGGCAATATCCATTTGTAACATTAATGTCCTGATAATTTTACCTAATGAATGCTGGGAAATATGTGCTCTCTCACATCACTTAGGTTAATGCAGACTCTAAACCCAGTATTTCTTAACCCTAAATTTCCTTGTATATTTACATCTCTGTAGTATGCTTTCCAATGCTCCACACTCAGCCACAGCAGGCAACTAGCATTTCAGTAGCCTGCTTCCTTCTTTTTTTTTGACCTGATGTGCTTTGGAGTATGTCTTGATGCAATTCTGCTTTATGTGTGTGGGATGCACAAGTTGAATTTGAAAAGTTTTGGTGCCATCAGATGAACTTGCTGCTGGAAGTTGTGTTCCTACGCTCTTGAATCAAAGTCTCCATCTCTTTTTCCCAGTTCCGCAGGGGCTGCTTGCAAGATTGCAGGTATATTTGGCCTAGTGCTAAAGACAGATAAGTTTTATGTAGATCTTTAGCTCAACTCTCACTAAGATAAGTATCTCAATATTGTGTCAGTGGCATGATCTGCTCTGTCCTGGCTGGCAGAAGGTGCAAGTCAGCCATCAAGCTGTACGTGATGCTTTCCTGTGAGGAAGCAATGAGACAGACACCGGTCTGAAACAGTCTGCAACCTATCACCTGGGCCATGGAAATGACAAAGGAAGGCCAAGCTCAAGCTGGATTTGAGAAAAAATGGGACAGCTTCAATGTAGTCTAGATTGCTGGTATTTGTGCACTTGAAAAAGAGTTTATTCGGTCTGTTTGGTTAGATACAAACAGTTTGGAACTTCAGCTGGTAAAATAGTGCCAAGCTATGTACTAAAAAAAAATCCCAAAAAACATTAAGTCAAAGAGATACTTCTCATTCCCACAAAACTATCTTATGTATTGTTCATGCTCTAAGATGATATTTTTGTCTAGCAAATATTTTTTCTAAAAGAGGTTTATTGCATGAAACTCCACAGTAGCAATACTTACCATGCAATGCCTTAAAAGAGTATACCTGCTTTGAATAAAAATTGTCACAGTCACCTCGGCAAACAGTAAATTATGTTTTTATTCCCTTTTCACAGCAATAGAGGTATACACAGAGGTAGAGTTTATTTATAGGTCAAGTACAAGATATTATCAAAACTAGGCAGTTTCAAGTGCTTTTCATTTTCTTAAGGACTGTATATTTCTATTTCATTTGCCCTTTTACTCTAATACAAATGAATTTATTAAGACAAGAATCTCAAAGCCAAATATCTGAAACATTTTTGTGAAAGTATTTGTATGTCATGCTAGCTGTACAATCTATGATTCATCTCTGGTAGTGGAGCACACATTGCATCAGTGTATTGCACACAGAATCAAAGAAGCGAGGTTTCGTCATTTAAAGCTAGATTTAAAAAACAAGTCAGCTTCATAGCCAACATTTTTCTAACGCTCTTAATAATTGTATGTTTCAGAGCATGGCTAGTGACCCATCTTCCTGAGAAGAATGGCTGAGATGTCTGTTGGAAATTATTCCTGGAATTAGACCAGCATGAGGTCTCCTCTACCGAACTGAGGTAATACTGCTGACAGGCAAGAAATCTGAAGTGATATATGTCCAACTGTCTGTACATTGACAATGTCAACTGTGGAAAAAGTTCCACGTGCCTGGGGCCAAAGGAAAGAGTCAGAATATGTAGACCTGTGGACATCAGTCTCTTCTGAGGGATATTTACTTGGTGGAGCCAAAAGCTTTTCTAGGTAACTTCTTGGAGCAGGTTTTATTAACAATGATAGTCCAGACTTATGCCATAATGAAGCAACTTCTTGAATGTTAACCAAACAAATTATTTACCAAACAGTACTCGGCAGAATGGCAAATACAAGAGTGGTGTCACTTTTGGTTAGTTTGTAGAACCTTCAAAACCTCAGAGAGTCCATTACGAGAAAATCAGACAATTTAAAACGATAGTGTGGGCAGTAATATTATGTGGCATATTACTACTCAGGCCTAAGCCTTCTGCTAGAAAATTCACAAATTCTGCTTTCTTTAACTCTTCACCAGAACAGGCTTTGGTTACAATTCTTTTCTATCAGGATGAGCCTGTCATAAAATGAGGGCAAAATCAGGCACACTAGGATGTACATAAATAAGACAAGTACAATTTGCCAGCGATATGCATGAAAACTGATTTCCTTGCTACAGAAGGATCTTCTGAAATGGTACTAGCTAAAAAGCAGCAGAAAGTATGCCCGAGTCTGAGGTATATTTGTCTCATTCTGTTTCATCAAGGTTACATAAATTATGAACGGCCTCTTCATTATGGATAGTAGTCTGGCCTTGGAAAGATACTAATTGTTATTAAATATCTTTCACTAATTGTTTCTCCCTTTAGAGTATTTTAAATTGGTTTGTGTTGAAAATAATAAATGAAAAACACTGTTTAGGATGTCTGTAATGCAAAATAAAATATTGCTTCTGTTAATAGTTTCAGCAAGACAAAATCAACACAACTTTAAGGATGTTATAGGTACATTGTGCTTCTGCCACCTTTGCTGGGAGGTGGAATAACTTGCCAACATTACTGATGTTTATGCAACCTGAAAAACTTGCACCCAAAAGAAAAAAACAGGGCTCTCAAATTACTATCAGAAAACAAATTAAAATAACACTAAACTCATTGCAAACAATATACATCATGTTCAGAAATTCCATTTACTTCAAAGGTGTGACCTGATTTCAGTGGGAACTCTGTAGACAGGGGGCTGAAAATCTAGGTTCTTAATAATAAGAAAATCCTCACTCCAAAAATACGAAGTAAAAAGGACCAGGCTGATTTCAAGAAAAACTGTGAACAAAAACGTTTTTCACAATGTCAGTGTCAGTCATTTCTTTCAGTTGTCAAAACTCATGTTTACAGACATTAATTCAAAGTTAATAAATGTCTTATGTACTAGGACTTGGAAGATTTATAGGTATCTAAACATCTCTTAAAGACAAATATTGCTTCACTTCCTAATAACTGTCTCAATTGCACATCTGTTGCAAAGTTAAAATATGTCACTATATTACATGTACAGTTCTCTTTAAGAGGAAATATGCACAAAATTGTATACATAATTCTATACATATGTATGCATATGCCCCTCTAATTTCCAGTGGTCTCTAATTCTAGAAGTAAATTAAATGCTTATGCTCTTGAAGGTCGTTATTAAAATGTACATTATTCTACAATGCAAGCACTACCTCATTTAAGAAATATTTTATTAATTTGAATTTCAACAAAATGCTTAATCTCTTCAGAATTTTTAGTTCTATCTCCACTCTGTGAAGCCATTAGTAAGATCTCAGACTGATTTTGCTGTTGTTGCTCACCTTGGTCTTTTTTTAGATATATGTAACCCAGGTGCTAGTCTTCCCCAGTACAAGCTAAAGACAATGGAAAAGGTAGCTTATCTTGAACAAGGTGAAAAACAGTATTCCATAAAAATTAAGCCTCTTGGAAAGCAGCAAATACCTTAATTCAAGGTATCTTTAATTAATTAATTAAAGAACCTGTTTTAAGGTGAACACAGGAATGCAAATTACCTTGCAGTTCTATGCAACTGTTCATCAGGAAAAGTTTGATGAGATTTCATCTAAATTCCAGTGTAGTTTCATCCCGGTTGTTAAGGATACAGCAAGACTCACCAACCTAGCCGAGAGCATCAAAGTGCCTTCCCTCTGCAAAAGGGTTTTGATAGGACAAATTTTGTGTTCAGCTGAGCTTGCTTGGATCAGTAATGTGGGTGTAGCTGATGTGTTTATTCATATTTCATATTCTGAAGAATAGGGATTTTTAGATATAATAGCAACAGGTATTTTTTTACTCTTTAAAAATCATTAAACTTGTACAGCAGCAGCATTCGCTGCTCTACTTTTTTGCCTCTGTGGCCTGACAAATCTGGAATATTTCTTTGCAGGTTGAGCAAGACTGAGTGCCCTCATCTCGAAACTGCACATTCCTGGTGAAGGGGGATAGTTCTGACTTTCTCTGCAGAGATAAGAACTAGAGGTAGCCAATAATAAGGATGGGCAGAAGGATTTAGGTAGAACTTAGGCTAGCTGAATCCAGGCCATCTTAATCTATGTAACTCCTTCACTTTGGCATCTCCTCTAGCTCTACCAGATAGGCCAGAGTCTAGTGGTGAATTTGACATGTTTGGAGAGTTGAACATGTCCCCAGTAAGGTGACTTTTTTTTTTTTTTCTACCTGAATAGTAAAGGTCCTGAGCAAAGCTCTGTCATCAGTATCTTCCACTCTTTCGTCACAACCATGACCCATCACTTGATGATTTTATGCTTTGAGGTTTTTTGGGTTGTTTTTGATGGAGTGGGGTGTTGGTTCTTTAAGATTTTTTTTGTTTTATGAAACTTTGTGATGAAATGGGCTCTCCTGTTCAGAAAGGGCTAGATTTTAGTAACCAGGATTAAAGCCAATGGTAAAATACATTTCAGCAGCAAACCCAAACACCCTTTTACCTACTGTTTCACATCATAAATGCTGTTCAGTTTTAATTAACTGATCAGTGCAAAAAGTGATAAATAATCTTACTGTTCTTCCAGGGTCTATATGTTAGTTATTTTGGCACCATTTTACAGAAAAAGCATGTTAGGAAATGGAGCATATATGGGAAAGAGAAAAAGACAAGCCCTTCTCCTTGCATTAAAATCCTGGAAAACCATCACTTTGGGAGTTATGTCTTAAAGTTTTACTACAAGAGAATAGTGCAGTTGAGCCTTTCAAAGTTTGGCCGTGTAAGAATTAAAGCTTCCTTTGAAGCCATTGTGATGCTGTCACATAGTGTTTTTCTCAGTTATTCAATCAGCAGAGGTTGAAGGTAGGACCTTCAAAGCTTTAGCATAGGTTGCACTCATTTGAGCCAAGAGAGTAACCAGTAAGGTTACTCTTATTATTAAGAGGTTGGACACTTTCCTGTACGTGGGTAATGCTTGGAGACATTACATGTGTTTTGCCTCCAAGCTATGCATCAGTGGAATGCATTAGGGTAGGTGGGCTGCTGGGCTCTGCATCTGGAGCTGGGTTGGGCTTGGTAGCTCTGCAGTTCTAAAAGAACAGTAATCCTATGGGAATTTTATTTGCCAAGTGGGTATTTGCTGGCTACCTGTGAAAGGAAAATCATACTGAGCAGAATTCTTCTGAGTACAATGGGAAGGTGTCTCAGTTTAGCAACAAGTTTAGGAGAAAACACTCTGGAATGAGTGTTTCCTCTAAAAGGGTTCCAACAATCCCTTAGTGGGTGAAAGTGGAAAAAAACCCCAAACAAACAACTGTTTATTGACAAACAGTGCCCACACGGCATGGGAAAAAGGTAAATAAATGCTAGATATTGAATTTTCAGACCTCCCCCCCCGCCACCTCCCCACACACACCCCGGAANAATGCCAGGGAAGGAAAAAAAAAGGGAAAAAAAAGCAATTTGTCACATGCTGGGTAGAAAATGGCATGGACTTTCAGGGAAAAAACAAACAAAAACCATCAAGCAGCAGCAGTTCAGGCAAACAGATGTGAACTTGGTGTCATGGTTTGACACTGGCCCAGCGGCAGGCATCCACAAAAGTCACTGGATCACCCTCCCCTACCACAGCTGGGCAGAGGAGAGAGGGAAAAAATTAACGAAGGCTTCATTAGTTCAGACAACGACCAAGAGAAAGCACTTCAAGGGCAAAACAGGCTTAACTTAAAGTTATAAAGTGAATTTATTGCTAAGAGAATCAGAGGAGGGTAACGAGAAGTAAAATAAACCCTTAGAACACCTTTTTCCCCCCAGCCCCTCCCTCCTTCCCACTGCCAGTGCAGGGAGACAGGGCATGGGAGTTTGGTCAGTTCATCACCAGATTCTCTCACGCTGCTCAGGGAGAGGAGTCCTTCCCTGTGAGGCCGTGGGGTCCCTCCCACGGGAGACAGTTCCCTGTGAACTTCCCGGCGTGGGTCCATTCTCAGGAGCAGCAGCCAAACCCACCTGCTCCAGCATGAGCCCCTCCCACGGGCACACAGTCCTCCCAAAACTGCTGCACCATGGCTCTCTCTTTTCATGGGGTGCAGTCCTCCAAGGACAAGCTGCTCCAGCAGGGAAGCAAGGGCCCTCTCTCTCCTCCAGGTCTTCCACTGGATCACAGCCTCCTCCAGGCATCCACCCGCTCCGGCATGGGCACCTTCCCCATGGGCTGCAGGTGGATCTCTGCATTCCCTGTGGACCCCCATGGGCTGCAGGGACACAGCTGCTTCACCATGGTCTGCACCACAGCCTGCAGAGGAATCTCGGCTCTGGTGCCTTCAGCACTTCCTCCTCCTCCTTCTCCACTGACCTTGGTGTTGCCATGTTGTTTCTTCCCTCACAGCTTCTTACCTCCTCCTCTTCTCTGACTAGAAGCAAAACCCAGCGGCTTTGTTTTGATTTTCTTCTTAAATGTGTCATCACAGAGGCATTGCCACCCTCTCTCATTGGCCCAGTTCTGGCCAGCAGCATGTCCATCTTTCAGAGCCATCAGAGAGTGGCTCTGCTGGACAGGGGGGACACTTACAGGAGGCTCTTCGCACGGGAGCCACCTCTATGGCCCCCCTTGCACCGAAAACCAGGCCAAGCGAAACCAATGCATCTGGTGGCTCTGGTATCGGCCCCCTCTTCACAGCACATGAAGCAGGTGGGCTTGGTGTGCTCTCTCTCACCAGCTTGGCTTTTTCAGAGGTGTATAGCCGAAACAGTGTGGCCCCTTTCCCACCAGTCCCAGCTGACCCCTCTTCCACTGGTAATCCTCTCTGATCTTGGACCAAAACCAAACTGTCCGGTTCACTTCCAAAAAGCTGCCAAAGGATTGCTGCTGCAGCCTCTCCAAGGCCAGAGAAGGAGAGAAAAACTTCTTGCCTGGGCTGAAAAAAAAAGCCAAGCTAACCGAGCAAGGAAAAAAAAAAAATAACCCACCCCACAAAAACCAAAACAAAAAAAACCCCCCAAAAAACCAGACCTCACAGCACCCTGGATGCCTGAGGACTGAGGCTTTGAAAAAAAAACCTCCAAAATGCCCAAGGCTTCTGGGTCCCCTGCACCCACCTCAGAGACACAGCAATCATTTTTGGGCATAAAGCAGAGGATTAGGGAATAGAGTTTTATCATAAAATCTCCCCAGGACGGAAAGAACGAACAGTCCTTTTGTTTCCCCGTCACATCTGAGTATATTTTCCTTCCATAAATCAGTGTTTTAAAGCTTGTGGTATTTGGGTTTTTCTCCTTAGATGCTATAGATAAATCCCAAATGCTATATATAAATCCCTTTGCAACAGTGTGAGTGCTATAAATGTATAATATACATGCATGTATGTACGTATGTAAACAAAAGTAAGAGACAGAATATGGTGCATTTTAAAGGCATAGGGCAGCAAGAACACCCTTGGAGAGCTCTGTCTGAAGATTGCAAGGCTGGTTCTTATTCTCAGCAATGCGCTTTTCAGTTTTAGCTCATTCTCTGGAGTAAAATATTTTTATTAAATAGTTAAATTTTTTTCATTGCTTATATATTCTGTTGAAGGTACGGTGCAAAGATAGAGCTGTGAGAAAGTAATTGACAGATTTTTAATTTGGATTAATTCCAAATCCACTGAGTATCATGGCACCACGGTTTTTTTGTTTACAGCTCAGGCACCATCAATCCGGACTTCTGAAAAATCAGCATAAAAGTGTTAAAGGCCCAGTTTGAATCCAGGCCAATATTAGGCTACAGTTTATGCATCAGCACAGGGGAGGAGCACGGAAACAGCCACGTTTTGTGACTGAAAATATCTACTCTACTCTGACTTCTAGAAAAATCTTAGTGTCTACTTGTATGAAAACAAGTAATGTATGCAATTTGGGGTTTTTTTGTTCGGTTTTTGTTTTGTTTTGTTTGATTTGGGTTTGGTTTTTTTTTTGTCAAAAGTAGAGTAGAATTTTTTTTTTAATTTCCCTGAGAGAAAATGCGTGTATTTTGTTACAACAGCAAGATGTGACAATGTGTGGATCTGGATGAATGTTCGTACATATATAAAGACAAATCAGGTTTTGACAGCTAAAACTGTGACAATGCTTCCACTCACTATCACCAGCAACATAAGGTAGAATGAAAGCAACTGCAATGGTGAGCCACCCAAAACTAAGAGCAACCATCTCAGAGCAGATCAGTCAGTCCAAGTACACAATCTACCTGATGAATAAGCCAAAACCAACCCTAAATAGGTTTATTTTCCCGTTTGAAATCTGTTGAAAGCTTCAGAGATGACTTTGAATGCCTATAGCTGTTGCCTCCCTTCTGCATTAGAGGCTGGTGAATACATTGCCTCAATGTCAAAAAATATTCATTCATATCTTTGAGTGATTCACTGTAGTTGTGTCTGCTCTTCTGTAAATGAATAGTCTTAGAAAGTAGCTGGAAAAAACAGTCACTAACAGAAAATTTTAAACAATTACTAAAGACTCATGACATGGAAATTTTCATTCATAGCCATGAGCATTGAAAGCCTCATTCTAAAATATTATTAGCCCAGCAAGAGAAAATTGTATGTTACTTATATAGCCAAATAGGGATGTTGGTTTAGAAATAATTATTTTAGATAAAAATTATTAGTTATTTATTGAATCACAAAATATATCAAATAAGTCTTTGATGTAAGTATATCAAAGATAATGGAAGAAAATTTCCAAAGATATTTGGTGTGATCCCTCATCATGGGCAAAACAGACTTGACTCAGGAAAATCAGATTCATTTATTACCAGTCCAATTGGAGTACAATAATGAGAAAAAATGACAAATCTTAAAACACCTTCCCTCCAACACTCCCTTCTTGCTACCATGGAAACCCCATACATTCCTGCACCTGACAGTCTTCAAGGAAACTCTTCAAAATTGCATGTCTGTGAAGCCAATTGCTTTCCCTGTCTTGTGGGTTTGTCCTGGAGATGGGTA
Organism: Oreocharis arfaki; assembly: GCA_013398015.1. Classification (NCBI taxonomy): domain Eukaryota; kingdom Metazoa; phylum Chordata; class Aves; order Passeriformes; family Paramythiidae; genus Oreocharis; species Oreocharis arfaki. Next base: position 195,929 of record VZRR01001193.1, on the reverse strand, counting down.
TGGAAAGGCAAGGTACAAACAGATTACTTTTAGGTCTCTTTTCCTCATCTCTAGTTTATTTTCAAAATTGTCAGCTGGGATGGGTGTGATGACTCACAACCTTGTTTTCTTTAGAAATCTTCCACAGCTGACTGATTTCTGTCAGCTTCATAAGTGTCTAATGGAGGAAAAGCACCCTGTTGACATTGCTCCCAGGAGTTTAGGCTTCCTATACTTGCAGATTTGCCGTCCTGGACAGTGTATTTGTGTGAAAAAAGCACCATTGCAAAAGACTGCATAAATTAAATATTTACCTATGGAGTATGGGTTGACCTTTCAATCTCTGTCAATGAAACCCACTCCTGAAAGATCTGTCCATAACACTTGGCTTTGATCTTATTTCTCCTACATAGGAAAAGTGTCTATAGTGAGATCTTGAAGGGATTCTTAGGCATCTCACATTAGAGCTCTGTAAAACCAGAGTCTTACAGGATAACCTTCATTCCATGTCTCCTCAGGGAGACATCAGGGTGATGCAGGTCATGTTGACAGTCACCTCTTGGTGACGGCTCATGGTGGGCAGCCTATGGGAAGAAACTCCTGTCTTCTGCAGAGGAGGGCAGTGCATAGGCTGCCTGTTCAGTGTGGTGATTTCTGTGCCAACCACACACAACGCAAGGCAAAAGCTAGCATAATAGTGTGCATGACACAACAAAGCCTTTTAGATTTTTTTAGTATCATTTATAATCCTCATGAAACTATTTCATGATGAACAAGGGTTGGTTTGGGAAAGACAGCACACAGAGCATTGGTATGGATGTGTGTGCAGAGCTCACTGAAGGTTTGGTAGTTTGAGTGATGCTTTGACAACTGTGAGCCCCCCACGTGCATATGCCCAGACTCTATCTTTCAGTTTTTATAGAAAGCCTCACACAAAATAAGTGCCATAAAAACCATAAACAACTGCTATTTCCACGTATGAAAGATAATCTGACTAACCAGCACAAAAAATAATTGGAACAAAATAACTGTAATAATTAAAAGCACTGCATATCTCACTATTTTATTTAAAAATACGTACTGAAAAAAGCTGAATTGAGTAATTTTGGCAGCTATCAGGAAGGCATAAATTCTTTCAGGTAGTATTTCCTCTCTTGAATTATGGAGCTATTTTATTTATGCTGCATCAGGTTGATGAGGTGTAACCAAGTTTTCTGCTGGAAATGCTCTGAAACAAGGTAATGACAACATCATCATGTTCTTTAAGAATGGTGTGAGAACACCCTCCTTTGAGAAAGAAAATACCTCTTTGTCTTCTGGTTTCCATGGGAAGGTGATGATGGTGGCATTGTAACAACCGAGCACTACTAAAATAATTCTTGTTTGGAAAGAAATTTAATTATATTGTATTTGATTAATTCTGCTATTTCTACAGGATTTTAAAAATTACAGAAATGGTTAATCTCCCAGGCAGGAATCTTTCAGTAGGGAAGGTACTTAACATCACAGAGTGACAAGATGAAGTCCAGCTTCATCTAGATCTTTTCTTCCTTTTTACACTCTAAAATTCTACTGAAGGAAAAAAATCTGCTTTTTAAATGAGTTCATGCTTGCCCCAAGTGGGCCCAGCTGTGTTCCAGTAGCAGCCAGTGGAAGTCCCCTTCCCTTTCAAGAGGACAACTTTAAGTTCTCCATCACTTACTTTTGGACAGAAGCCAAGACACTCTCTCCTGAAACCTTCCCTCTCATTGGCAGATCCATGAAATCAGTCAAAATCTGGGTGAATCAGACATAAATTTCCATAACACAAAATACACTTCTTACAGTATAAGAACAACCAGAAAGTAATAACATAATTGGGGGATCCAGTCTCTTTATTTTCAGATATAAGGCAACCAGGAATCTTTGGAATTGAAACCTGGCTGTCCATGTTGAGCCTTACCAGTCAAATTCAGCACTTTCCCATGTTATTTTATCAAGCTATGTATAGTTAGGCTTATAGCAGATATCTCATTTGTCATAAATAAACAGGTACCTCTTAATTGTTACCTACCACTAGTGTGTTTGCCTAAACTGTTATCAGCAGGAAAATTAAATGTTTATAAAAGTGAAAGACTTTTGGAGAGAATTTAGACATTGACTTCTTATTTTCTCAAGCAAGAATAAATCTGTAAGTATTTTGTAAACAAGAATTTACATCTGATTTAATGTTGAATTATATTGATAAATCAAATGCTAATACTGGATAGCTGGAACAACTTTAAAGAAGAGAAAATGTTTTCTCTGCTTATAGGTTTTGCTTTGTCATCATGCTGCACTCTGTATCAGAACAAAGGCTATATGCATAATAATGTCATGCAAATGAGGTGAAATCAGTAAAAGTATGGTGGGGGAGAGGATGTAAACCATGGCCATAAGTATAATTACCAAGCAGTAGAAAATTTAAATGTTTAGTGCCAGCACAGTTTCATTTATTTTTCTGTCATATTTTTGAATGTGTAGACTGGGGCTCTTGAAAGACCAGAATGAAAAGATCTCTGTTCTGGACCAGAAGGATGGATAGTGTTATTTAACAGACTGTCCAGATATGCCTCCCTGACCTACAGCTATTTACTTTTATTTTTTAAAACAGAATCAGCATGGAATTAATTAGTAGTAATTAGCAGTAATGGAGGAGAGAGAGAACCTGTGCTCTGTGTTTTGGTAAGAGTGGCTCTTTACAGCCCTGCTGCACTGCCTAGATGCCAGCTCCCCGTTTCAGCCATGATGGAAGCTCCGAGTACAATAGAAAGCAGAATACCAGTATGAATTACAAATACATGTTTATCTTACTGCACTGCCTCCCTCCTCCTCTTCAAATGAATATAGTCTAAAAATATCCTCTACTCTAAATTGCTTTACTGCTGAGGCAATGTCTCGTAAAAGCACTGTGGGTTACTTACAGAAGAAAACAAAACCTCTAGCCTCAGACTGAATAAACTTCAAGACTCAGACAGAATAATGTTAATATGAACTGTTCTGCATTTGACTGCAAATTAACTGTCTTTTAGACTTCATAATGTGGTGTGCATGCCTACATTAAGAGCAATAGTATTTGACTTGTGGAGACTTTATGAGAAAAATCTTGTTGCTTCACATAAAAATGGGGGAAAAAGTAGATGCTACATATGTACATGATGTGAGATTTTTTTATCGTTGTTGTAGCCCAGTAAAAGTAATTTATCTCAGCTTTTGAAAAAAATAAGATCAATTATTTGTTCACAAGTGGACATCAAAGGAAAAAAAATGGGAGGAGAAAATACACAGAAATAGTACATGGAATTAATATTAAAATTATTTTTAAATTTTAGAGCCAGATTCAGCAAATTTACTTAGAAGAAACTACTCAGATCAGTAATTTATTGGTATTGAGAGGTTTACTTAGGTAAGTGCTGTGACTTGTAAGGACTTGCAGAATAAACACCAACTCTGTAAATATTTAGAAAATAAGTTATTGATGAAATCTTTCTTTTCATAAAAAGGAAATATTCATTTGGCAATTGTAAAATGGACTAATGAAAGGCTTTCTTAAAGAAGTGAAAATTAGCTAAGTAGGAATTGCTTCCTTTGAACTAGTTAAATCCTTTCTCTACTCTCTACCAAAAGAAAAATTAAAATTAATAACTTCTTCTCTAGCATTTTAACTCTTTTGCAAAAGATCTTATCACTACCAGTATCAGTGTGGGGCTCAATCAGCACAATTGACAAGGATTTACGAACATTTTCATTTCAAGTGCATTTACATACATACATATATATGTATACCTATAAATTCATTTTATTAAAGCTGTTTTATGCAAACAACTTAAGTAGCTGAAGTACTAAAAAACCCAATCAATATATTCTTCATATCTGTAAGTCCATAAACCTCTTAAAATTGTGTCTCTAAAAAAACTCCAAACAGCTAAATCATGGAAATACAGAATATTTGCCAGTTATGTCTTGATTTTCATCTGAAATTCCTGCAAGGATATAGGCCTGCTGGTGATACAAAGTGTAGTAACAGGGAAAAAGCAGAACACTGGGTCTTGTATCTAAATCCATGAATAACGAGAAGCAGGGATGTCAAGATTATGTATTTTACCAGTACACTCCTTTGCCTGTAAACCATAAGGTAGGCGGTTGTGAGATGCAATACTGCCAGCTCTGCAGAGGGGAGTGTGGGTGTGCGTGTGTAAGACAGGAGGGAGGGGGGAAGAAGGGAGAGGTATGGGGGAGAGGAGCAGAGGTGGGGACATGCAGACACAATAAAACATAATAACATTCCTGAACATCTACGTCTGGTCTGCCTCTCTGTATCCTGCTGGTATCAGTACTGCAAGCAGGGTCACAGTAGCAGGCAATTGTCCATCAATAGCTTGTTCTTAATTTAAGTACTTTTTGACAAAGGAAAAAAATATCTGTAACTCCAAGTACCGGGAAAAATGAAATGTTTACTTTAATCGTATTTTCAAGGTACAGCAGTGCCTCACATGTTTCACAGGCTGCTTGCCAATTGTAAAATAGTGGCATACATCTGAGTTACTTAGCACAGCCTACTAGGAGTGAATTAATATTAATAATTACAGTTTATCTTTAAATGATAGCATATGTCAAAAAATTACAGTTTTAGTGATGTAAGATGAAGGCGAGCACAGAGCTAGCAGTTCCTTGGTGTTATTTGGGTCCATAGAGGCTGTTTCGTGAATGTATAGGGTATTTTTTTTCTTTATTTGTTGGATGCTGGGGCTTTAACAAAGAGTGACTGAGCTGGCTTAACAAAGAAGGAGGGCTGAGTGTGTTGCTTGCAAGAGAATAACCACCTTCCAGAGCTCTTAAATCCACACTATATGTAGTGCATGTCCTGAGTGGCTTTTGTTTTCCATGTCTTTTGTAAGCTTTTAGCATTTGATTTTCTTTTTCCCTGCATCAAATGTCAAGTTAATTTACAGGGCACTATAACTGATATGTTTCCTTGGTTTGTGTTTTTCTGTGAAAGGCAGGCAGCTGAGACCAAGTCTTGGGGTGAGGGGGAGGTGCAGGACATACAGTGTGTGCCCATGCCTGTAAATTGGCTGCCCATGTGACAGCGGGACTAGGGAAACCTCCTGTCCTCATTTGCATCTTGAAGACTATCCAGGATTAAACCCAACTGATTTCCAACATGGGATTTAGACTTGACATTTATAATTTGGTTCACAGGTCTCTTGAAGGAAAGTTTGTTTTCCACTCATAGATGGAAAAATCTTCTAAGATAAATAAAGCTGGCTTAGCAGAAGCAGCAGCAGCAAATAAATATCTTTGTTATATTCCTTACAAACTTATCTTATGTGATTACCAGACAGATTCTTGCCACCAAATTAATATATTTTGCTCCTCAGCAATTCAAAAGAAATTTCTATCAACATCTACCATGTTCCAATTGAAAAATGTCTTAGTTTAATTCCTTAAGTTTACTTATCATAAATAAAATTATAAATAATGGTTTTAGAGGCAAATTAAAACAATCTTTTAAAGATATGTAACAAAGAATTTACACCTTTCTATCTTTACGTAGAGAGATGCAATTTTCTACCTGCTCTATGCATCAATTAGTGTTTTCCAAGCAGCATGAAAGATGCAAGTAACTCTTACATGTGAGTGTGCATGTAGTGAATTTATAACAGAGAAATAGCTCATTTTTGTCACCTAACAGCATCATAAAATATTTTGGTGATGCTTAGCACTCTAGTCTTTATAGCTGGTAGCAACAAAAACCCATAACCCAATATTTAAATAAAACTTTAAATAAACCAGACCTTCATTTTTATTGAGACACAGTACAATGCTTTGACTTCTCACTAATTTAAAAGAACACATTGCAGTTTTTACCAGTGCTGCTGTCCAAAAGGCTCTCCCAGTAACTCTGATGCAGGATGCCAACACCTTCTGTGAGCTGTTTAGTGGCTTTTTAGGATGAGGGTCTTAGCAGGCATATGCACTTACATGTGGCTTCCAAATCTTTAGTTTTTGCTGAACAGCTCCTCAAACTTTTGTGATTATATAGATTATCCAGAAGCCATGCCCTCCTGTTTATTTTGGCCCCATCTCTGTAAGGCACTAAGCATTTTTGGAGGAGCGTATCTGGTGACTGTGTGGAGGTCTCTGAACACAGAACCTTTGTGAACAGGGAGCAGATGGTGGTAAACCTTCTGTGGCTGATAAAAGCTCAATATCTACTCAAGCAGAGAAAATTCCTATGCTTACATCAATGCATGTCCACATTTTCTGAAAAACATATTTAAGACATTAATTTGATCTTCACAGATTCTCTGGCACAGTATAAATTTTAGCCATTTTGAAAATTCAGTGTTTGGGGGGACCTGTGCAGCTAGGAGGAACACATGAGTACATCCATGAGCCTGAGTCCGTGGGTGCAACATTTTGTCCTCCTTTGATATGCAGTAACACAGCTGAAAGTAATATTTGCAGTGTGTCACAGCCAGATTTACACTGTGTATATACATGGTCACAAATAAATGTAAACTGCCTGATTTGGCATCCCTGTGTAATGCAAAGTGAAAACTTCCCACATTGTTTTATTACCTTCTGGCTAATTTCCCCAATTAAATCTAAGACCTTGCACAATAATGAAAGACAAAACTTTCAGTGAGCTCTTCTTCCACTACGTTGTTATACAAGGAGAGCAGGATTGTGTTTGTGTCCATTAAAAATGCCATACAAAATAGCTTAGAAAAAATTAATGAATAAAGCAGAAGGTACATCTATTTTTCAAAGTACAAATACAGTGATGTATTTATGTATTTAAGAGACATAATGAAATGTATTCTTGAAATTAATGAAGACTACATAAGTTCTACTAAGAACATACACAATTAAAATTGTGTTCCCTCTTTTATGCGGCCTGCAACATTTTTTCTGTTTAGGCACATGAGAATAGAATAATTTCTTTTAAGATTGAAGGATTCATAGAATAATGATGTTGTATGTTTTAGTAGTGAATATCTTGAGGCATGTGGCAGTGTAAATAACAAAGATTTTATTTTGCAAATAATTAATTCTACAACAATATCCGGTAACACTTGTTATTTGCAATGTAACAGGCAATTTAAATATTTTTTGTAAAAACCTAGATTTCTCAATATTTCTGTTGCATGCTATTGTGTGGTAAATGTCCACTGATATTTTGAGGTCTCAGAGTGCATTGCACCTTCATTTACAAGTACCTTTACTAATCTTAACTGAAAACATGTCATGAATTTGAAGATCTAGTGGTGTGCTGGCCACTCAAAATACCAAGAACAAAAATGCTCATAATTAGTAATCACTACTAGCAGTAAGTTTTTAGACTACATCTCAGTTGATTTCTCTATTAAGAAGTGTATCCAAACCTCTATGAGGTACAACAGATCTGGAACAGAAATGCATTTTGCCATAGCAGCAAAAAACCCCTTGTCATTGTGGTTAAAATAAAAACAAGAAGAAAATCTTGCTAAATTGTTGTATTAGGTGGGTAATCAGATTTTTGAAGTAATTAGACATCAAACACATTTTCAGAAAGCAGCTCAATACATGAGATATTTTACTCTCCATTGTTATCTCTAGGGTATAGAACAATAACATGTAAAATATCTACAGAAACACTTTTGCTCATTGCACATAAATAATCCACATTAAGATTATGCAGTTTTACATGCATGCACACATATGTACCAGATATACATCAAAAACCTGAAGCTTTAAAAAGTAGTATGGTAGTAAAGTATTTGAATTTTAAAATATTTTGTTCAAATTCCTACCAGCTCACACTGTTCTCAGGAGAGTTCAAGAAAATATTAAAAATACTATAGAAATAAAAAGGATAAGATATTTGTCACTCTCGTTTAGATTGATGCATGCTCCTGTCCTATAAATGTCACAATGGATAATCCTGAAAAATTACCATAAATCTCCACAATTATGCATATTTATGATGGTATTTTGCATAGCACTAGTAGCAGTTTGCATGAGGGGGCTGTGAAGGAAGGTGGGTGAGTAAAGACTGAATGGTCTAGAGGACTAAATTTATTACCAGCATCCTAGAAACAGACTCAGCAAGAGTTTTGTTTTGCTTGTTTTACAAAACCAAAACAATTTGCCTTGCACCACTCTCGTGACGCTTCCAATTTGCTGGCAGTTTTGTGCTCCATTCTTAGCTAGAAAAAGTTAGCTTGGATAAGTTTCTGTGGGATACCCACGCTAATTAGAAATATCTTCTATTACTGGCAGTTGTAAAGAAAACCGAGAATGAGAAACCAGAGGAGGACTTTTTCAAAATTGCCGTTTTTGTTGGAGGCAGAAGGGTTGCATTTCCAGCGAGTGTTCATCCGACCTGGGTGAGCCCATCCCAGATTCAAGTGCATCCTCACTTCTGCAGATGAGGCACACAAATATTCAAGCAAACTATTAAAAGACCAGGAGAGACAGAAAGCTTGTCCTGCCTCTGGCTTAATAGCATTTTATGCTGAAAATGAAGAGCAGAGTTAATCAGAGGCTCTAGAAGTAATTATTGGCAGGGTTTGGCCAGCACAGATGCTTGGGCAAACAGCAATTGTTCCTTCCACCACTTCCCTAATAAGAACAACGATACTGGCATTGTCCTCCACTTCACTGAGGGTCTTTGGAGAGGGAGTGGGTTGCTGGGAGGATGGTGGGAAACTCATAGTCAGGCCCTGCTCCAGAGGAGCCTCTCCTGATCCTGCTGCAGCAGGCTCAGGCTTTTGGCATTAGCGATGCCAGCTGAATGGGGAGAAGCCAAACCTGGCATACCATCTTCTCATCAAGACTTTAGTGTGGGGGCAGAAGTGCTGTTAGAGCCTAATGAGGAAACAAACACAAAATTAAAGATTAGGCCTCTTTAAATGTGCAGGTTTTGGCGCCATGAGATCCCACCACAGAGGGACCACTGCACACGATGTTTCATTTGTGGGGGGTTGTTGTTGTTGTTTGGGATTTTATCAGGTTTTTTATAGGTGAAAGCACAACATGAGCAAGGTAGTGTTATAGGTAACTTTTTTAGACATAATGTCATAACCACGTAGCCCAGCAAACTGCAGTTCTCAACAATTGCATTTGCAACAGCTCTGCCAACATCCACAGTGCTCAAATCTGTGCTTTGAAAACACTGATACTGTCAATACTGCACGGCTCCCATCCAAAGTTCTCTTACACACTCAACTAGTATGATTGCATGCTTTTGGGTGAACAATTGGTTGCATCTTTTTGTGTTTCTAAACTCAATCTACTCCTCAGGATCAACATCAACACATGGTGGCCACAAGTTAGTCCTTGGCCAGGTTCCAGGATCTTCTCCCTGAATGTTGCACTCCTTCATGAACCACTCCACTGATCTACCAGTGCTTCTTTTGGGGCCAAATGCTGCTCACCATGAGCACAGGACTCAGAAAGTAATGAGGAGTTAGACTCAAGTCTTGTAGGTCCCTTCCAACTCAGGATGTTCTATGATTCTACTTCTCCAGTCCTCCTTCATCCTGTGATCAGAGCAAGGTGGCCTAATCACAGCCCCAACACAAAAACCTTTTGTATATCCTATTTGTGGTGGAGCCAATGGAAGTTGTGTGTTTGCAGTTTGAAGAATTAAAGCCCTGGTCTGTAACTGTGTAAACTACACTGTCTGCAGGGAAAGGCTGGCATTAAACAATGGAAATCTGTGTAACATCACTTGTAGAAGCCTCCTCAGCAGACTCATGATCTGGTCCTGCATTAGGCATGTTTAAAAGTAAAGATACAGCTAAACCTGTGACAATTTTGTGCTTGAATGTTCATCACCAAAACAACAAATTGGGAGAAAACACACAGCCATTTGTTGAATTTGTACCACTAGACAATTTGGAGACTGGAGGTTATTTAAATGTTTATAGTCGTAAGTTATGAAGATGCAGGAAGATATGTGTGCACAAAGAAATATTCCTATTTCAGTGTCAGTGATTTCATGTTTTCATAGCTGAGCATTTGTGAGAGGGAGCCAAACTCAGGAAACAGTTCTCAAGTGTTTCTTGCACAGACGTGTGTATGCATTTACGTGAAAGTGACTATGGAGTTTGACAGGCATGATGGTGCAATTATTGTCATTGCTGTAAGTATTCAGTCCTCTGCAGAGGGGTGTGCTCTTCACAGACCCAGTGTGAGGTTTCCCTTTTTTTGTGCTGCATTTAACTGTCAACCACAGGATGCCGGTAGAGTCAGTTTTAAATGTTAATATTCTAAAGAAGACAAGGGAATCTTCATTGAATTATCTGTTTGCCAAGATGCAGGGTGTGCACAGAGCCTGTACAAGAAAGATCTATAATAAATCCCTATCCCAAAACCCTAGGTGAATGTTTGATGAAGGCAGACTCTCACTACAAAACAATGATGCAGAAGGCGGTAAGCAGTCTTTTGCATAGAGAAGAATCTGATTCTTAAACAGCAATTTTGCAAAGCCAAAAAATACTTTACATTTTGTAGTTGGTACTGCCAATTTTGTGCAAGGATGATTTAAGATGTTTTTGCAAAGTTCAGTTCCGTTCAAAGTATGCTCTGCTACTGTTTACCATCTACTATTTACAAATGTGTAAATATTTGAAGTATATAAAAATACATAGTTTTATGAATACACGTAACACAAGGTCTCCAATAGGCTAAAATACTGTCTGGATGCTACATTTACCAAAACTTGTATTTCAATATGTTTCTAAATACTGACTCACTCCTGACTAGGTGGCAAGAAGAAAAAGTGTTTATGTTGCATTTGAATTGCAAAACAAGACCTATGTAATGAGGATTCCACCCTCTGCGATCTCAGTTAATATAAGCCCTGTTTCATCTTTGCAATGCTTAGTATTGTTACCACATATCATTAATTTAATTTTATTTCACAAAAATTAAGAAATACCTTTCTGTTATGAGGCTTAGTGTTACATTTTCAACATATAATGGTCTAGTGTTTTGTCAGGTTTTTTATTATTTAAAACCTATTGAAATAAAATGCCTTTCTTTGGGAAATGATTCTGCAGTTTCAGAGAAACCACAGGCAAAAAAATCCTACTTTTAGTAATAATCCTCATTATATTTTTTGGTACTGTGTTTACTAATCAGAAGCCAACTGTTGTGATTTTGTGCTATTTTTGGAGGCTGCTTATTCAGTACCATAAACATATGATTTTTTTTTTGTGGTGATGGTTGTTGTTAAACTGTGCAGCACCATTTTCAAGATAGGGCAAAAGAGACAAATGATGTCTCTAGAAATACAATAACATAAGACCAATAATACTGTAGTTTGTAATACAAGATCATATTTTTCTTTACACAAAAAAGTGAAATTTGTAATAACAGAATGTAAGTTTGTTATCCATTACAGAACAGCTTAATATATTCTCAGAAGTGTAGCTAGTGCAATCAAGTATATATGAGAATTATGCAAAGTACACCTGCACTGTCTCATCGGAGATTATTTGTCCTTTTAAGAGTCTCTGATTAAATATACAATTATAATACAAATAAAAACAGCACATGAAAGCATTGTTTAGCTTATGCTAACTACTACAGGTATGTCATGAGGTCCTAACGCACATCAGTATCATATAGAAATTAAATATCCTCTGTGGTTCCCGTAAACAAGGCTTTTATCTCTTTCATTTAAATATGTGATTGTTGGTGCCAGATCCGTAGAGAGAATATTAAGACAACCACTTTTTAAAAAAATCTGTTAGACGATATTTCTTTGTACTTTATGATTTAAACAGCTTTTGAGAAAAATTAGACTGCATAAGCATAATCCTTTGGGGAGATTATAGAAATTTTTCAAAATAAATATTTTGATAATGGCTCCCTTCTAGCTCTGTTTTATTTGAAGGCAAAAAGATACGTTACAAAGTGTTTAAAAAATCAGAAAGTTGTTTGGTTTTTTTCAGAAAGTGAGTATTTATATATAAACACATATATACATATCCCATACACACAAATAATCCAATACGTACATATAGAACATGTAGAATGTATATACATAAATATATATACATATATACACTGAAATATATGTTGCATATTATATATAATTTGTATTCTATACACTGATATATTAAAAATTAAGTATAAATATATAAAGTACATGTGTACATATATACATACATACATGCCTATTTCAATATACACATCGTATATAAATATGCATATAAATACATGCAGTATGTACCAAATTTTTCATTTCTATGAGTAAATTTTCACACTTTTCATGTATTACTACACTATTACTATAAAAAATGAATACATCAAGTATAATATAAAAATACCAAGCATAATATAAAACAACAGATTCATTCTTACATAGCTTAAGGAAAAACACACCCAGCAACAATTTGTAAAGTTTGTGTTTTCATTTCTCCTTTACTAGGAAATTTAAGGAATAAAGGAGAAAAAAAAAGCTACTAAAATGAAATATTGCTGTGTTGCTTACATTGAATCCTTTAATAAGGTTTTGAATATGCCATTTTTTACTTTATTCCATAGTAGTCCTGTGAATAGTTTTCACCAGCACTACTTAGTTAGTCAGTGACACATAAGGTGAATGAAAATTGCACAATTAGGCTTTGAAAGGAATATTAATAATCCTAACAAAACCACCAGAGCAACTCTGGTTGAAGCTAATCCGATGTGAACTCATGAGCAGGATAAACTTAAACTGTGTTCTCAAAGTTAAAAGATATGCACAGGTTTGACTGCTTTGCTGAGTGGGAGAGCAAATGAGTAGAACTTTGCTGTCCCGGTTTTTGGTAGCTTTTTGAACAATATTGTTCTGTGCTGAGAATAATTTCTTAGAATAAGGAAATTCATTCAACAAATATAGAGGACTTAGATTTTGTTCTCAGCCCTGCCAGAGACTTCTTTGTGAAGAAAGTCTGCCTCAAGAGGACAAATTCATTCTGACTAAGTAGATTCATGCCCTCTGAAATAAATATAAGCAGTAAAATTTATTTACAGTTTTGTAAAACTGTGGAAGTATTCAATTTGTTAACGTTTGGGCATTGCATTAAAAGCCCTCATGTAAATAACAGCATAGAACTGGTGAGACCAGACGGTGGCTGTAAAGATGTCCTGGGTGAACTCTTGTTATGACCTGCCCCAGAAGGTGAGGGTAACTCAGGTTCTTATTAAAAGATCCCTTGGGGCAGATTAAGTGAAATGACACTGAATGATCAGTGTGTATAATAAATATATATACATATATATGGGTTTATTTTAGAACAAATTGGTAGCAACGGAAAGCACGTACGTAGACATTTTTGTTATCGTTATCTATAGTAATATAGCAATATAAAGCATAAAAATAACACTTAAGAAAATGTATAAGGAAAAGCAAGAACATGAAAGAAACGGCAAGCATAGAAAGGTATCACTACCCATGGACCCAGCCTTGATTGTTGCGATTTCAGCGTCCATTTGTAGAGGTGATGGTCACAGTCTTGATCCGCTGGGGGTTGCGAAAAGCCCATGAAACACAAAGTTCAATTGGTTAATATACATTTAGGTTTAGGCAGAATGCCCAGGTACCTTCCCTGGGTGGGAGGAAGGAGTATTACCCTGTCTATTTCAACACTCTGGGTCTGCTGTAACATCGTGAATCTTGTGCAGTCCTCTGGTGGAAGGCCTCAGGAGCGAAGTCTGGAGGCACTTTGAGGGTCTTTGATGGTTTATGAGCCTTTGTCAGAGATGACAGCTGCCTCTCTCATCAGCGTAGTTGAGCCAGTTATGCCCCACCAGAAGAGATGAATTACCCTCCTACAGGGAAGGCAAGGGAAGGCAATGCAAGGCAAGGCAAGGCAAGGCAAGGCAAGGCAAGGCAAGGCAAGGCAAGGCAAGGCAAGGCAAGGGCTTCAAGTTTTACAGCTGAGCCAGTTTTGTAAGGGCATTGGCACGATAAAAAGTACTATCCTTTCTCTGCATGGTCTGCTTCTTATCAGCCTTCTCCCTTACTTGGGTCAAACCCTAGCACACAAAAAACTCTCTGCCTTCCCCTCAGTTGAGTGGTGAGGACAAATCTGGCCTCAGCAAAGCACCCTCCTGCCTCCACAAATGGCAGAATATTTTGAGTCATTAACCATTAACATTCCAGCCTCTCACAACCCTGAACAGAACAATACTGATATTATCCAAAGGAGTTCACCAATCCAACTGACTGCACAGAGTAAGTGAAGCACCAGATAAAGGAGGGGAAACAGACACTGAGCAGACTGATTATAGGATCATAGAATGCTTTGGGTTGGAAGGCACCTTAAAGACCATCTTGTTCAAATTCCACTGCCACAGGCAGGGACGCCTTCCACAAAAACAGGTTGTTTCAAGGCCTGTCCAGGCAGGCCCTGAACCCTCCTAGGGACAGCCAAAATTTCTCTTGGCAACTTCTTCTAGTGGTTCATGACCCTCCTAGAGCAGAATTTCTTCCTAACATACAATCTAAAACTACTCTCAGTTCTATCTATCCACATCAAGTGAGCTCAAGCACAACGAAGTGGCAAATTCAAAAAGCATCAGCTATGGGTTTTACAGAGCAAGGATTGTAAAAATTGCTGTCCAAAGTAGAGACATGTTGCAGTTCCTTAAAGAAATTCAGCGTTTCTGCAGTGAGAGGTGTTTTGGAAATACCTGCTTTTTAGGGTATTCCTCAGGCAAAACAATTACTCTTTAAGAGCTAAAAATAAAAGCCAGCCCTGTCAGGGTTGGTTTGGAAATTTAGAAGAGGACATGACATACTGGATGCCACAGTAACTTCCTATCACCCTTTCAAATTCGGCACCAATACAGAAATCTAAGAAGCCTCTAGACTTCTATTTTCCAGCAGAGACTTCAATTATCCTGTTCAACATTTTTACAAAAATATTAGTGCTGAATACTGGGGCATGCTACAGACTTGTCCATCCTCACATTTTTGTGTGTATTATTCTATTTTTCCTTAAGTCCTCTTAAGTTTCTATTAGTTTTCCAAGATGTAATTTACTATTTCTTATGACTGTTTTTTACTCTTAGCTCACTGTTGCTGGGGAATTTTTTGGTCAGTCTTTACCTTCAGAGGTATTACCCCAATTCCTTGCCTTCTGTTTCTTCAATTTGTTTTCTCTCCCCTTTCTTCTTCCTCCCACCGCATTTTCTCCCACATCATTTTTCAGCCACCCTCCAGTGTTCTGGCCCTCCTTTTGTGTGGCCACTTTCTGGTTTTCCCTACTCATGAAGCTGTGCTAGGTTGATCTGCCTCCACAGACACTAGCGCTCTCACTGGGTGCCTGGAATTCACTTTGCAGTAGCCCCTTACGCACTCATTCACAGACAGGCTTTACTTCAGCTGAACACAAGGCACTTGGTTGGGTGGTGCAAATCTCTGGGATTTTGAACCCTGATTGGCAGGCACTCTTCTATCCAGAGAAGTGTCATAGATATATGTGGCTGCTCTTTTGGGTACAAGAAACCCAAAGAAAGCTCTCTATCAAGAGACCTTAGAATACCCTTCCTTTTGGTAGTCTGTGCATTTTAATGAAGGAGTTTATTCTTAGTTTTAAGTACCATGTGAAAGTCCTTCAAGTGGAAATTATTACTTAGAAAGCTTAGGGAAGTGCTCAAACAGCTATCCTTTTTTGTGAGGACAAGCCTTCAGACTGCCATGAGAAGCCTTACATGGAAAAAGTTAGTGAAGTAAATAACTGTCTGCAGGGCTAAGCCCAGACACAATAAATGTGAATCTGAGAGAAACAAAAGTAGTTTTCAAGATACTAGTTCATGATGAATTTCAATGTATTTGTAAAAGGTGTTTTAGTCTCTGGCATTCATAAAATTCATACCATAACTGTATATTGTATCAATATAAATACAAAAGTATTCTTTAAGTAATGTATTTCTAGAGTGAACACATTTCACATAAACCTCAATGATTCAAAATAAAAAGAGATAGCACCAAGTGCCCAGAATTGCTAACAGTGAAGCACACAAAGCTTTGTTGACTTCCGTGGGACTATTTATATGATAAAAGTTATCTATATTCCTAAGTGTTCTCATTATTGTGTTCTAATAATGTCATCTCTTTTCTTTTTTCTTTTTTTCTTCACCTCTTATTAATATTAATAAGAATATTAATAATCCTCAGAATATTAATAATCCATAGGTGACCTCTTCCTTTAGTAAATTACCCCTCAATCCCTGCATCCCTGTGCCAGCTGGAGATGTTGTTCATCCCTGTGCTTGGCTCAGACTGTACCTGCTAAGAGGGTGCAAAATGATTGCACATGGGAGTTGAGAACTACTCTTGCCCATATGCAATGAGGCACAACCAACATTTATTATTATTTTCCAGATTTTCTGTTACTAGTTAAGGCCAAATGAAATAATTTATTTCTTACTAGATTATAAACAATTTTCAGGTTGTACTTTTGTGCCAAAACTGCACCTGCAGTTATTACTGGGTAAAAGTATAAAGCTATGGCGTTGTGTTCATAAAGGAATTTACATAAAAGGGAGAAAAACTTTGAAAGTTCTGTAAGAGTCTCTGTTTTCTTCTGTAAGGGAGAAAACTGGTACATACAGAGGGAATGGGATCAAGACTGTGGATCCAGCACATCCTTCAAACCAGAGACAGTTAAAAAGTGCTGTGGCTCCAGAGCCCCCTGGATGAACAGCAGCATAAGTGATTAAAAAGTCATACTGGCAAAGCCTCTCCCGGTGTCATGATGAGCAGCACACAGGGCCCTCTGGAAAGCAGCAGAGAAGCTGAGGATAGAAGCCAACAAAAATAAACTGGCAATTCCATAAAGAATTCATTGGACAACCTCAAGGAAAATGTGCTATGAAGGCTTGTATCATTTCCCAGTTCAAACCTTCCTTGTTTCCATGTTATGGGGGCTGCTTATGCACCTGGTAGGGAGAATTGTTCTAATCTTGTTCACTGCCATCATATCTTTTTGGTTTTTATGTAAGGGAGAAAACCACCAGGCTGCTCTGTTACTTCACGCTCTTAGAAATGCAATGGCTCATTATACTTTGATTTCATCATGATAAACGTTTGTCCTGATCACAGATTGACATTTTCCCACCAGTGGCTTATTCTGAAATATCGATGAATTCTTTCCCTTGAAGTATAGACCTCAACTGATGTGTTCCAAACATCCTTGTTTAATTCTCTTTTTCATAACAAGAGTACTGTTGTAGATTTAGTCAAACAGCAGCCAATTTGTGTTGCTCATGATCAGGAAGATCAGACTTTAATGTATTTAACTCCCCACAAAGGAAACATTTCTGTCAAATCACAAATATTACACGTCCATAGAATCATAGAATGGTGTGGGTTGGAAGAGACCTAAAAGATCATCTGGTTCCAAGCTTCCTGCCATGGCCAGGGACACCCTCAATTAGACCAGGTGGCTCTAAACTCCATTCAGGCATGGGGCATCCACAACTTCTCTTCACATCCTGTTCCAGTGTCTCACCACCCTCATGGGAAAAATATTCCTCCTAGTATCCAATCTAAACCTACTGCTGATTTTTAAAAGCATACCCCCTTGTCCTATAGCTACATGCTCATAAACCATGCCTCTCCAGATTTCTTGTAGGCTCTCTTTATGATTTACTGTAATGTTAAAAGTACTATTTTTCAAACACTCTAAGTTTTTTAAAAATGAAAGTGTTATTCCATTTTTCCAGAGTCCATCACTGAAAATGAAGACCAGCAATGCTCATCAACTGAGACAGTTTCTTCCATTTTTAATGCAAAAGTTGTTTCCAGGAGGAAAAAACCAATAAACTAACCATACAGAGTTTTTCTTTTGCTTTGATGTTTCACTGAAAAAATAAATAATTCCATGGGAAACTAAGGAAAAAAATATACGAATGCTAAACAAGTCTTTTTTTCAAAGAAGCATGAATTTTTTTGGCAGTATAGTCTCTTCTTCTTTTTTTCATTTCCCCTCCATGTCCACAGATGAAAAGGAGATTGGATTATTTCCCATAGCAGACAACACAAATTCTCCCATTAGTTCCTACTTTATGGAAGATGTGGTCTGAGCTAGAAATTGTTCATGACGTGGTTTATCTCGAATTGTGTTCATTTATATCGAAAGACTGTTCTCTGTTCCTGTCTGCCATACGTAAAGGATGAGACCAAATTGGGGCAGCATTTTTAGCCAAAACCAGACTTAGTTTTCAATTCATCTTAAATGGGAAACTTACCAACATGCTATGAGACTGCTCAGTAGGCTTGGTGTGATGGGCCAGATGCTTGAGAAAGGGGAAATGTCTTAATTCTATGCCCTGAACATTTATTCCTGATAATAGTTTATCAACAAACTAATAGCACAAACAGAAAAGTATTGCTGTTTGTATATTAACCCACCCAAAATATAATTTGTCATGCCATCAGCACAACTATGAGATGGGAATGAGGAGCCATGGGAGGACTCTGCTTTCCTCAGTGTGGACATTTGTTCTGACACCCCTTCTGGAAGAGAAGGGAAGCTGGGAGTGGACCAAGCAATAAACTCCACAGA
>VZRR01001193.1:114806-176108 GCA_013398015.1 Oreocharis arfaki | reverse complement strand
GTCCTGATCACAGATTGACATTTTCCCACCAGTGGCTTATTCTGAAATATCGATGAATTCTTTCCCTTGAAGTATAGACCTCAACTGATGTGTTCCAAACATCCTTGTTTAATTCTCTTTTTCATAACAAGAGTACTGTTGTAGATTTAGTCAAACAGCAGCCAATTTGTGTTGCTCATGATCAGGAAGATCAGACTTTAATGTATTTAACTCCCCACAAAGGAAACATTTCTGTCAAATCACAAATATTACACGTCCATAGAATCATAGAATGGTGTGGGTTGGAAGAGACCTAAAAGATCATCTGGTTCCAAGCTTCCTGCCATGGCCAGGGACACCCTCAATTAGACCAGGTGGCTCTAAACTCCATTCAGGCATGGGGCATCCACAACTTCTCTTCACATCCTGTTCCAGTGTCTCACCACCCTCATGGGAAAAATATTCCTCCTAGTATCCAATCTAAACCTACTGCTGATTTTTAAAAGCATACCCCCTTGTCCTATAGCTACATGCTCATAAACCATGCCTCTCCAGATTTCTTGTAGGCTCTCTTTATGATTTACTGTAATGTTAAAAGTACTATTTTTCAAACACTCTAAGTTTTTTAAAAATGAAAGTGTTATTCCATTTTTCCAGAGTCCATCACTGAAAATGAAGACCAGCAATGCTCATCAACTGAGACAGTTTCTTCCATTTTTAATGCAAAAGTTGTTTCCAGGAGGAAAAAACCAATAAACTAACCATACAGAGTTTTTCTTTTGCTTTGATGTTTCACTGAAAAAATAAATAATTCCATGGGAAACTAAGGAAAAAAATATACGAATGCTAAACAAGTCTTTTTTTCAAAGAAGCATGAATTTTTTTGGCAGTATAGTCTCTTCTTTTTTTCATTTCCCCTCCATGTCCACAGATGAAAAGGAGATTGGATTATTTCCCATAGCAGACAACACAAATTCTCCCATTAGTTCCTACTTTATGGAAGATGTGGTCTGAGCTAGAAATTGTTCATGACGTGGTTTATCTCGAATTGTGTTCATTTATATCGAAAGACTGTTCTCTGTTCCTGTCTGCCATACGTAAAGGATGAGACCAAATTGGGGCAGCATTTTTAGCCAAAACCAGACTTAGTTTTCAATTCATCTTAAATGCGAAACTTACCAACATGCTATGAGACTGCTCAGTAGGCTTGGTGTGATGGGCCAGATGCTTGAGAAAGGGGAAATGTCTTAATTCTATGCCCTGAACATTTATTCCTGATAATAGTTTATCAACAAACTAATAGCACAAACAGAAAAGTATTGCTGTTTGTATATTAACCCACCCAAAATATAATTTGTCATGCCATCAGCACAACTATGAGATGGGAATGAGGAGCCATGGGAGGACTCTGCTTTCCTCAGTGTGGACATTTGTTCTGACACCCCTTCTGGAAGAGAAGGGAAGCTGGGAGTGGACCAAGCAATAAACTCCACAGAGGATGTCTCTTTGCTTACAGCTAGTGATGTTGATCTTGCTGGTCTATACTGATGTGCTTTGCCACAGAGAGGTTTGCAGGTCTCTGCTCTGTCCTGTCTGTGTCTTAAGAATAACATGCTACTAACATGCAGTCCACAAGGCTGATCTTTGGGAAAATTATGTTGTTTTCCATTAGAAAATATTGCATGCCAGATGCCAATTGTTCCTTTCTCGCAGTGTTTTAACCAATCATGTGCTGTTTACATCAGTAAAAAAGTGGTCTTCAAAGTGCAACACTCAAATCGAGAAGAAAAACCCTTGCTTCTTGTGCCAACTTCTTGTGCCCAGATTCTTGTGCTTCCTTCATCCGCAGATGCTGATGTTTGATCAGCAGCAACTGGTTTTATTTTTGCTTTGTTTTCTGCTGTGAAAATGCTGACAAGGGTCTGATTAGGATGCTGCACGTATCATTAGCAACTTCGCTAGTAAGTGAGCACTCTGCATCACTTTTTAGCAGGGTCTCTCCTCATGCTGAAATTGTTATTTCAACGCAGAGAGCCTGGAGCATGGGAAGTGATGGGCAGTGCTGAAGGTCTGTCCATGTATCTGTCCATCTCCGCATGTCCACACTGCAGCTGAAGTCACTGGCATGGTAGGACTGGCTGATGCTCAAGGTCACTGCTGACCTTCAGTTGTCATGGCTCCATTGTACGAATCCCTTCCCTCCACTGATACACTCAAGGGTACTTTACAGACGCAGCAAAGAGCCAGTCAACTGATACCATTGCACTCTCATAGGCACTTGGGGACTGCTGATACAGCCACAGGTTTATTCACTAGATGAGCCATTGATGAGATGATGATCATCATTGATTAGATGAGACGGTGGCTTGCCCAACTCTGCTCCTAACAACGAAGGTTTGTTTGTTTGGTCCACCCATTCAGCTATGTCTTTTTAAAGTTTTGTTCTTTATTTGCCGTTATGTTATCTACATTTTTAATGCCAGGTCATTTGTGTCAAATGAAAGATTACCTGAAGAACCCTGCCATTTACTATGTTGGTTTAAACACAAGCATCTGCAGAAATATATACATATATATATACATATACATATATATACATATATGTGTATATATATGTATATATCTATACATAAAAAATGCATGAAGGAAAAAGAATGCAAATATTTTGATTTGAAATCCAATTGCTAAGAAATAGAGTCTGCAGTGAAAAAGGGGGTAATATGAGCTTGGGTCAAGTAAAGAGACAGTGATTAGCTTAATTGTTTTGGGCTCTTTGAGCTTCATTGGTTCTAAAGAAAAACCCAGTAATGAGTCTATTGAAGTCTGCCAAACTCTGGAAGACAGCTTAAGTTGTGGTGCTTATCTGAGTCACGGTATTAAAGTGTGTCTACACACAAAACAGCAAATGTGTGTCTTTATTAAGTGCATTCCAACACTAGCCCTGCAGAAAATGCTGATGACTTCTTATTCAAAAATACGTTTTACCTATAAGCACAGTTGTATAAATTGAATACTTCGGGTTTGGGGAAGGCAGTGCACAGCAGAGAAGGTATAAAACGAGCAAATTCTGGTGTTATGTGCTCCAAGAACCTTTAAAACTTATTTTACTACTCTTCTAACAATGAGGTCACAATACAGTTTGTTTTGCTTGAACTTGCTCAGGATATATTTATTTTGATGTTGGTCTTGATGCTTGATCAAAGACTTGAAGTGTGTGCAGCCAAACCTCAAGACCACAGCAAACTTTGCCCTTGCCCGAGTTCTGTATCAAAAGCTATTGGCTGCTAAATGCTGTTGCGGTGCGTGTGGCCGTGGCCACAAAGCGGCTCCCCCTCGCTGCCCGGGCGGGGAGCGGGGCGGCGATGCGGCACCGATACCAGCGCCGGCCGCGTGGGGTGGGGCCGGGACCGCGCCGGGACCCGGTGGGGCCGCGCTGGGGAAGCGGGGCCGCCGCCGCCGAGACGATGCGGCTGCGTGTCTCTCCGCTTGCTCCCTTGCTTGCATGTTCTCTGTTCATTGGTTTTTGCAGTTCACTCCCAGTCTCATGTATTAGTTCATGTTTATGTATTTTTCCTACACGAATATGTATTAGTTCTAGAATTTTCTTCCTTGTTTGATGCCCATTAGCTGTTGTATGTTATTCGCTCCTCCAGGTTATCCGTATTGGTTAAATTCCTATTGGCTCCTGCCCCTTGATCCCTTACCATTGGCTATTCCCTTTTTCTCCTCCCATTTTCCCCTCGGTATAAAATCCTGGGCACTTGCATTGTTTTTGTCTCCTGTTCCTGGATTTCCTACGGAGGTAAGATCTGACNGGTTTTTGCAGTTCACTCCCAGTCTCATGTATTAGTTCATGTTTATGTATTTTTCCTACACGAATATGTATTAGTTCTAGAATTTTCTTCCTTGTTTGATGCCCATTAGCTGTTGTATGTTATTCGCTCCTCCAGGTTATCCGTATTGGTTAAATTCCTATTGGCTCCTGCCCCTTGATCCCTTACCATTGGCTATTCCCTTTTTCTCCTCCCATTTTCCCCTCGGTATAAAATCCTGGACACTTGCATTGTTTTTGTCTCCTGTTCCTGGATTCCCTACAGAGGTAAAATCTAATGGAACCCACACGGGAGACCCCTCTCTCTCTCCATCTCTGCTGGCGCCGCTTGTAACATCCCTGCTTGCGGCTCACTGCTCGAGTGGGAGCCAGCTGTCTGTGAGCTGCAGCTTTGCCTGACCAGAGACGTCTGCAGCGGCCCCGGGCAGCCCCGCAGCGTCAAAATGCTCTACTCAAAACCACAGGGTTTACCATATAAAACTATTTCCTTATGGTTTTTTGCCTGTCTGCTTGAGCTACTTGTCACAGTGCCACAGCAGGAGAGGCTACAGCAGAGCAAACCTACCTCCAGCATGCCTCGTCGAATGGAGAGGGACCACCTTTAGAGGCTGAAAGCAGCTGAGGCAGTTGACGGGAGTGCCAATTAGTGTCAATTGTTGCCGTCATTCTCTGATATGGACACCTGCCCATTGGGAACCAGCCCAAGACCTCCAAACAAGTTTGACAGAAACCAATGAATAGGCAGCAGCTGACAACAGTCTTTAGTTACATCCCAGGTATCTGAACTAGCCTGGTAAAAGCATTCATTAGGGCTCTTTGGCAATGATGAAGCACTGTATTGAGACCATGAAAACATATATATTGTAATGAAGGTAGCAACAGATGTTGTGGTGATGATGTGAAGGAGCCCTGGAGGGCAGTGTTTGTCTCCAGGTGAGACAGCACTGACTTACTCTCTGCTGAGAGTCCCATCTATCTCCAGCTGGCTGTAAGCTTTATCAACCAGATCTTAACCTGGTCTCAATAATTTAATCTGGATCTCCAGTGCAAAATACAATCTCAATCTCTCCATTGTCCCTGGGTCAGTTAGCAGCTTTTAAATTACCAGATCAGATACATGATAAACTGTCTAGCAGGAGGTCAGGAGAGACTTGAGGGGCAGCTGGAAAGATCTGGCTCTGGCTGACAGGCTTTTTGTCTCCATCACAGCCATCATAGGACAGACTTGGTAACCAGAGGCCTAACTCATATAAATGTTAGGGGTCAGACAGACATCCCGCTTTAACTTGTCAAAAAATATACAGCTGAATGGTAAACCAGCTACTCCTTAGAGATACGGTATCTGGTAGTAGAGGATTCCTTTGCAATGCTTATAAATAAAATTGAGGTTATTTAATCCCATTTGGTTTGTATGATCTTTCCCTTATATGTCAAGGGGAGTGAGAAAGTTACTGTAATCAATCGGGGTCATGCATCCAAAGGCTCTCAAGTTTGTTTCCATGTATTTACAAGTGCATAAGTACTTGAATTCTCATGGCACTATGCCAGTGCAGCTGAAAAGGTTTATATGAACCTTTCCTCCACTTCTTCCAGTTCTTTTTAAGCCAATGCACTTTGATGTATAGATGAAGCCAATGGTGTCCTGCAGGTTGCAAGAAACTCAGTGTCTGCAATTAGGCATTAACTGAGTTCTCATCACTCCAGAATAAGTTAGTCAACTTCGTCAACTCAGCCTTACCAGATACTTGGGTTTAATCTGAATGGTGTGTGTTTTCTGGGTAGTTTCCAATTTCATGGGTTTCAATGCAATCTGGGTCCTTAAAGGCCCAGGTATAAATAGTGTATTCTGGTAAGGATACTAAAACATTGCCAAAGTGACGTTTCATGCTTCATCACTCCCAAACTCATTCTGCAATATACAACAGAAAATTAAAATACCAAATTCATTACAAGGAACACCTCTCTGAATCCCAAGAAGATGGAAACACCAGCTGCATTGTGCATCTGGCTTTGCTTGCAGAAGAATTAGGCAATACTGTGACTCTGTTCCAAGAAGTGCTTGGAGAGCAATGGGCTTGGACCCAGATAAATCTGCTCTCACTACTCTTTGTGTTATGTTTCTCAGGAGATTAAGAAAAGAGACAGCAATGCTAAATGACTATGAAATAACAGCACAACAACAGCATTTTGTAGTATGCGAAACTGTAGTTTTTGCGTAAAAATTCTCTACCTCTTGGCACGCATGTGTGTGCAAACACAAATATACTACAACATTGCAACTTTACTTAGCTAGAGTAAGTATGGATATTATACTAACATCAGCATCTGTATTTCTGGATGACTTACAATGCCATGCTAGTAAAAACCAAAATTCTCAAAATAGTCTTCTGAGTCTGTTTTTGCCTGGTTTGGATGTGTTGTGAAGCAAGCAATCCATATTGGCATCAGCAGGTTTTGCAATAAATTTTTATATGCAGTCAATTTTTATAAAAACAGGATAATTAGGAGTAAAACTTTTCTGAAACCCCTGAACAGCTTTATCGGAGATGTAAAAGCTTTTGTTAACTCAACTGAGAGGATAAAAAAAAGGGAAGCTTTCAAATCTGTGAACATTTCTTAACATGCCAGCCTCATAAGAGATACGAACTTTTCTGTAAACTTTGTCTCTTGCTCTGAGGCCATGATGACCACAAGAAGATTATTATAAAACTGACTTAAAAAATTTAATTGTTTTATTTTTATAGACCTAAAATTAGAGTCTCTGTGTTTTGACACAACCATGTACATTCTTGCTTTGGGCATTCATGATTTATAATGTTCATGTATTCAGATTAAACTGACTTCAAGGCTGTGTTGCTCTTCTAGTTCTTCCTATTTTCTTTTAATTTTGTATTCAGGTTTTTTTCCTGAGAAACCTTTTATTTCAGGTTGGCTTCAAAATGGCTTCTTTCCATTTTGTAGACCTAAATCTTCCACTGACAAAATCAGTGAGACCTATATCACTGATTGTTGAAGAAGTACAGCAAAGCCATATTTCTTGGCTAAAATACATCAAGCAAAGGTTCTTCTTGTGACTTTAAAGGCTGGTTCATGCAACATTTTCATTTACAGATTAACTTGCTTCCTCATTTACTCAACTCATTACACTCCTCTACTTAAATAAGAAGTAAACACCATAATGTATCACAACTTCTTCACATGAGATCACTTATGAATAAAGGAAATGTTTAGCTGCGGCAATATTGCAAAAATTTGAATGAGTGACAGGGAAAAATTTCTGTATCCAATAGTTAAGAATAGCTCTAGTGTGACACTTGAATAAATTATATCAGAAGTCAAGTATTCTTATTTTCTCTTCCCTTCTCGACCAAGAAATCTGTATCTGGCCTTAAATGTCGTACTGATTATTTTAATTTTTTGTTGTAGCCTGCTAATCACACCAAGTTGTACTCATGCATTGTTGTGAAGGAAGGTTATTAAACAGTGGGAAAAAAATAGACTTCTGAAACTCAAACTGCAGTTAGTCTAGATTTTGTAATGTTTTTTGCATCTGTAATACATGCATTTTGTGTTTTTCAAAACTAGACATTTTAAATACATTGTCCGGTTCTTTGATAAATAGAAATAATTTTAAGACATAAAAGACTTGATGGCATAATTTAATTTTACCTTTCAAAAACACAAAGCCAAACCGAGCAGTTTACAAGGGAGGAATTTTGATAATATTTTTTTCCTGCAGATTAAAAATAGAAAAATAAGAAAGAAAATAGGGGGGGGAGTGGAGAGGAACGCAATAGACAAAAAGTGTGGAAGCATCTTACTATTCTAAATACCATTTGGTATAACTTTTAATCTTGAATGAGAATTATTTGATGGGTTTGTCCAGTAAATACCAAAACAGATAATCAAGAAAACGGAATCTTTTCTACTGGGGAATCTAAAAAACAGTGTACAGTCAAGTAGTGTGCAATTGCCTTGCTTTGTCATAGCAGTGCTAGCAGAACCTGATAAGGAAAAATAAGAAAGTTATCATTGTGTTAATAGCTAAGTTAATGCCAAAATAAAGTAATATTTCTCATGTAGGAGTAGCAGCTGTGTTGTACTATTGAATTCAGGGGCCTACAAGGTTCTTAGCAATGAACACAACCAGCTGTGCCTGGCAAGAACTGGCAGCTTGCAGAACCTCAATACAGGCTCAAAATGAACTTATTTCTAATAGTTGCATATTTTCCATTTGTAAATGGTTTTCAGTACTTTTCAGTATTCTTTTAGCAGACAGCTGTGCTGGCATCTTGAATGTTTTGTGGTTATTTATTGTTGGCTTGTTGCTGATGGTTAGCAGAAGAGACACTCTCAGATTCTGTTTGAGGAACCTCAGGGCTCTGTTTTAGGCAGTTCAGCCTAACAGAATTAAGCCTGACATGTTTCAAGTCTAGTACCTTGTAAAATAAACGTAAAACAATGGTTTAGATTTCTAATACAACTCCCGAACTGTGTGAGACTCAAACTTTCCCAGTTTACATCTATAAATGAAGACCATAAAAGAAGAGTACAACAGGATAAATCAACATGAATTTGAAATCCGCTGCAGCATATTAAATGATGCAGTCTCACTGAAAGAAAGGGTGACCCTGCAGCTTCTTGCAGTTTGAAGCTAATTGTTTTCGTCAGGATGGGAACATCTGGAAGTCCACTGCAGTGTCCCACCGGCAAGGCTTCCGTAACTGAGCTGGCTTGCAGAGAATGAGCCCACTTTGTAGCAACACAGCAGGCTCAGACACCACCTATTCTGCTCTCCAAACTGTCATGCATAACAACTTCATTGTGCTAAATTGAACTTGAAAGCAACCAAAGGCTATGAGAAGGAGAGGCTATGAGAAAAGCGTGCTGTCAGCACTGGCAAAAGCTGACCTGGAAAGCAGGCTCAGAGACAGGAGAATAAAAGACCAGGACCCATGAACATAGCATATTGTTTCATGTTATAGTATGATTCCCATACCAGCAAAAGTAGCAAATGTGATGTAAATTTATTTAAATAGATTCCACAGCTTCAAAGTTTGCCAGCCGCTCTTATCCAACTTTCCCAGCGCTCTGATTCTTTACTTACAGTGGGAATATAATGATATATAGTCATCATTGTAACAGCTTCTTTGCAGAGACACAATGATGATTAATAGCTAGCAGCAAATTTTCACATGGGCTCTGAAGCACTATGGCATTAAGCAGCCAAACACTCCAAAATCCCCCTTTTCTGTTCCACTGAAAAGTACTCTCCATGTAACTTGCAGATATGGACAAAGCTTATCTTAATTCCAATCAGCTTTTCCTCATTCAAAGAAACTTTCTCTTTTTCATAATTGATTCATGTGCATTTTTCTTTCATCTTTTACTGAGCCTGAGACTCTTCTTTTTACTGTGTGGAGAGAGGAAATAATTTCATTAATAACTGGTTTTGCTTTGTTTTTCCCTCCAAAATACATTTTGAGACTTTTCTCAGTTAGTTGAGTTAATGCATATTAAAAAGACACCCAAAACTGAAAAAGAAGCCTTAACTTTCTCTTCGTTGAAAGATTATTAACCACAAGCACTGAGAGATGAGCTCAGAGAAACAGTTCTAGTTGTGTAAGTCAAAGACTGGAGAGCAACAACAATAAGCTGCCTCAATTTATTGTATCAATTCCCATCCCCATGAGAAACTTTTCATTGAAACTGGAATGAATTCACTTTTCCATGCAGAATTATTTCAAAGACAAGACTTTGAATAGATCTATTTAATCAGATTTATTTAGAAATATCCAGAAATATGTTATTTTTATATTAATGTTTATTCACTGATGTGAACTTATCATTTTTCCACGAATGTCCTGTCCATACCAGTGGAGAAAAAAAATTTTTAGGGCAGTTTCAAGTGTTCCTTTCAAGACTTTTGCTGTGATAGAACTACACTTGGAGGGAATAACACTTGATTTACATTAGAATAAGCATACAGTAGATCAGTAGGATACAATTTTAGGTTTCAATTAGGATAAACACTTTTAAAGAGAAAGGAAAATTTGCAGCAGTGCAAAAAACCCTGAAATTTACAAAGAATATCAGTTTTTCCATCTCTTTTGAGAAACTTAGACATTCTGTAACTCCATGTATGTATCACATACACATATACTGTTGATATTAGACTTCGCATATTTTGCATATTACTGGTGTTCCACTCACGAAATGATGATTTGATCTGTCCAATCCAGGAAAGTATTCCTTTCCCTTTGCATATTAGATATAATGTAGATGAAAATTGACTTTGAAAGTAACATAGTATCTAGGAGTAAGTAGTGTTTGCTGAAATTGTTTCATAGAGAATGTGAGGTGAAGAAGTAAATACATTCATCACCAATCTTCTTTTACATGCACTTTAAGAGAACACTATGGTCAAGTTGTCTGTTAATTTGGTGAGTTTATTGTCAAGAAGAAGTTAAAATGTTCATCTTAACTCTTCTCACAATAAATTATTGTGAAAGAATGTAAAACATCTGTGAACATTTTCAATTGTTTTTTATTCACAGAAAATTTTTATTTGGTTTGTTTCAGGGATGAAATTCTCTACTGAGATGAATGGCTTGGCAGATTTGGTTTATGATTTTCATCAAAATTTTCTTAAGATTATTTGTGAGATAATATTGCATATCAAAATCTCTCAAGAGATCACATTTCTACTCAATTTTTTTATGTTTCTGTCCTTTATAAGCATGTTTGCTCCTTCTGTGTGTTTCAGAGATTTTTCTACCTTGGTGTAAAAATGCAGAATTATGGATGATTTAATATACATGACCCAAAACTTGAGTCAGACTCATAGATTTTTGTCAAGTATAATTAATGCTCAGTGAAGTAAAGGTTGCATTACTAACCTGGGATTCTTCTCCTCTATCAGTGTGTGACATGCTTTCCTCTTAACTGAAAGCTATACTGCTTTAAAGAAAAACTTGCATTATTTTCTGCAAACAATTCCACTTCTGACTTTTAATTGAAATTACTCAGCATTTAATTGAAAGAGTTATTAATGCAAATTCTAGTAGCTATTAGTGACCTGGATTGAATAATACTTGCCTTGCTGTTATTTAAGAGGGACTATCATTGAAAATATTCCCGGAAAAGTGGAAATCTAAGCCTGCATATGGATGAGGGAGAACCATTCACTGGTTTACGGATCCCAGGTTCCTCAGTTGTAGTCACAAATTGATCCAGTGTACCCTTTGAACAGTATTTTGTATTTGAAACTCTGAAACTGCAGCAAAAAATGTGAAATCTTGTGTAGTCGGTGAACTCCCCATTGCGCGTCTGAGAAACTTTTTTTGTGTTTTTTATTCCAGCAAATAGATAGAATTCATGCACATTCCTGACGGCCTCAGACAATGGTATGCCAATAACCAGCATAGAGGGCTAAAATCACAGATGTCATACTTTTTTCTGGACATGTCAGCACAAGCACATGAAACATGTCAACGTGTTCATGCATGCTAATATATGTTTCGGAGGACAGCAGAATCCCAGCACAGCTAGGGTTTCACAGCATTTGTTTGGAGCTGTGTATGTCGAAGTTTCATAGAGTCAAGCTTTAGCTAACTGCATTGTTAGATGGGAAGACTCCTTTCACGAGCCGTCTCTAATTATTTGTGGTCATGGGTTGACGCACGCACTGGCCAGGTGGCAGAAACACCCACTCTGTGATTACCAACGGGTCAGCTTGTGATTCATCCCATTGGAAAATCATAGAGTGGACGCAAACTTAGGCACGTCATTACACCACACATCTGGGTGTAGGGGGATATTGAAGAAGCAGTCTTCTATATCAAGGACCGCCAGGAGCCAATCTTGGGGGAGCATCGCCAGGGATGGCATGCCCAGTTGCAGGGGTCCCGTGTCTTCAATGACCGCGTTTATTTGTCGCCAGTTGTGAAGGAGGCGCCACTTGTCCTTCCCCAGATTTTTGATGATGAACACCGGAGAATTCCAAGGGCTGTTGGTCTCAACAATGTTGCCTTTGACCAACTGCTCCTCTACAAGGGCATGGAGCGCTAGAAATTTGGGTTTTGACAGAGGCCACTGGTCCACCCACACTGGAGAATTGGTGAGCCAATTCAGTGCCTGGGTGGTGCGCTCTGCAGTGGCCTCATTTAAAAAACCTGCGGTTTGGCAGGCAGGTGTACCTGCACTCCCCATTGGGACATGAGATCCCTGCCCCACACGTTAAAGCCCATTGGAATGATGTGGGGTTTAATAGTGGCGGTCCTGCCTTCAGGACCCCTGATGGTAATGGGGTCCTTGCTTCTTGCTGCAATAATAGATCTTCCTACCTCAGACAAGGTGGTGTCGACGGTCTCCAATTTCCATTTGGTTAGCCACTCAGCGGCCAACACCACTGTTACGTCAGCACTGGTGTCTAGCATGCCCATGAGGCACACTCCTGCGCCACCCTTTCAGAGCTGACAGCTGATGGTTGGCTGCTCAGCTCCTAAGGCCTTTGTCCACAACACAGTTTGAGGTCCGTTCTCCTGAGGTTGCCAGTCCGGTATGATTATCGCTTGCGCTGGACGGAAGAGAGGAGGGTCGACACAATTAGCAATGATTACAAACCCCCCATCTGAGTCTATTCTGGTAATTGAAGGAGTCTCTTGTAAATTTAAAAGAGTCTGTTTGGTGTCTCCTATTGCAAAGATGTCAACCCCTGGTGGAGTGGGGTGTTTCAAGCTTATGGCAACAACTCATTTGTGCTTGTCTTCGAACCTTTGTGATATACTGGTCACAACTTCTACTCGCTTTCCCACTCCGTATCTTTTAAGGTGTTCTGTTGAAATGTCCTTGGTGTTCCAGTGGCAGTCTCTACTTTTATCTTTGTGCAGAGCTGTAATGCGCTGGTCTCCTAGTTTCCCTGTCCCTGTTGTGTCGGCCTTGTTGGTTGGTGTTGTGGTCGGCCTCGCCCTGCGGGGACATGCTCAAAACTCGCGCGGTTGACTCTAGGCTGAACTCTACAGTCCCTTGCCCAATGCCCCCTCCTGCCGCACTTGAAGCATACCTTTTCTATTTGGGTATTTGCAATTTCGTTGCCTTCCTCCTCCCAGGATGCAACTTCCCCGCTGCTCAACTCCATTATTCTCCTCCCTTTTTTTCGTAATGTTGCGCTGGGGGGAACACACCTCATGCATGCCTCTATCATCACATCCAATGTTGGAGGTGGATGGAATGGTAGAGACATGATCACCTTTTTGCAGGCCTCATTGGAATTTGTCCTAGCCAATTCTAGTAGCATCTTTTTTAGCAACTCCGAATCGTCAGTTTGTTTTACCAGGGCCCGCTTAAGATTGTCTACGAACTCCATGAATGGTTCGTTCGGGCCCTGGCGTATTGAGGTATGATCCATCACTGGCGTTGTTTTTGAAGGCATAGTTAGAAACGCCTTCAGCCCCAGCTCCTTCAACAAAGCAAGAACAGGCCCGTCTATGAGAGAGGCCTGATCTTGTGGTTTAGTAAAATCCCCTTCACCGTATAACATCTCAAGCAACAGGGCTGCATTTTCTGGTTGTGACACTAACTTTGGAAATTCCGCTTCGATTAATCTTTTCCGTGTCTTCTCCCAGACTATGTGTTCTGAGTCTGAGAGGAAGCAGGTCATGATGGTCTTCAGATCATGGGGAACCAAAAGGTGTGCAGAGAAAGTAGCCTGAAAAATACTTTTGAAATAGGCACTCTCTCTGCTGAATTCCTTTTGCACCTTACACAATTCTTTCAAATTTAGATAATTAAAAGGTTCCCAATTTGGGTTGCAGCTGTGTTGATTGAGTACAACCAGAGCGGCGAAGGGGTGGGTTGCAGCTTCCAGGTTCTGGGCTCTGGGACTGGAAGTTCCAGCCTCGGGACCATGGGAACCAGAAGGACACCCGTGGGAACCGGAAGCTAGGTGCAAAAAACAACCGGTGACGTGAACGGAGGCAGCGCAAGAAGAGGAGGGGCAACCAGGAGTGGCAGATGATGGAAATGGGGCAGTGCCCCACACAGGCTAGGAGTCCAATGTCACAGGGGACGCAACAGGGGGAGGAGACCGAGGAAGGGAGGAGCTCGCAGGATGCGAGGAGCTCACACCCTCCTTTTCCGGGGGAGGAGACAGGAAAGGGCATGGGGGAAGGAGGCGCATGGGAGGATGGGGAAAAGAAGGGGGGATGGCATACCACACCACGTGGCGGGAGCCATCTTGGGGTAGAGAAGGGGAATGCAGGGAACGGCCATTTTGGGGAACATAACTTGGGTTAGAAACTGGGGCCAAAGGGAAAGGTAGAGGGACGAGGGAAGAACCAGGGAGAGTGTGGCTATCACCCTCCTCAGCGGGGACAAGAGGGGCTTGAGAGGGGCCAGGGAGACAGCCATTTCGGCGGCTCCCCTGTGCTCAGCAGCTTTCTGCCCCCGTCAAGCCTCCCTTTGCAGAGATAGAGGGACTAGGGACACGGGGAAAGGAACATGGGGAAGGGTTGGTAACATTAACATCAACTGAGGAAGGTTGCGGATTTTCTATCACTTTCCTGAGCTTTTGAAGGGCAGCAAAAATTACTATTTGGAAGGGGAAAAGTTTCCCCACAAACCGATCCCCAGCTTGCTGAGCAAAGGTTAGCTGAAAGCCCACTTTATCCCAGAAATCCGGGAGCTGGGCTTGAGCTGGGGTAGTGTCAGGAAAGTGGGAGAAAATCCATTTAACAAACTTTTGCAGCAGAGGCCTCGAAAATGAAAGCCCTGCTGCCTTAAGGGTGTACTTAACTTAGACGTAGAACTCCCTCTGGGGACGAGACAGTCTGCTGCCCATCTTTAAAAGAGTGTCTTGCCCCACAACCTCACCACAACCAGGGAGAAGGAAAAACTTAAAACGTCCCAGGGGAACCTCAAAATCAACAGGGGGGAAACTCCCAACAACAAACCACCCCCTCAGAGGGCCCTGTATTTACCTTTGGCTCCGGGCATCCCGAAGTCCACCGAGGCCTCGGAAATAAAATCCCTAATTGTGATCCCAGTGGGAGCCCTCGGGAGCGCAGCCACACAAAAAGCGGCGTGCTGCTGTCTGTGGGTGCGGTTGCCCTTGAAGCATCGAAAGTGATCAGAGACCCACACCACACCAGGGAGTTCCTCACACGGGGCACCAGTTGACACGTGTGCACTTGCCAGGTGGCAGAAGGAGCGGCGCCTGCGGCCGGCTGGCACTCCCGGAGGATCTATGCCTCAGAGCCCGAGCCCTGTCTCTAGCTACCAGCTCAAATGCAGGTTGCTCGCCTGGCAGGCAGAGAGCAGCCGCAGCACCAGGACGAAGAGGAGAAGGAGAGGCCCTTGCTTGCTGTTCCAGTGGCGTTTATTAAAGCAGGGGAAAAGGGAGCAGGGACGCACGCTGAAGGGAGGCAGTGGCAAAAGCCCCCCAGGGCTGGTGACATGGGTTTTTATACAACTAAAATTGTGGATGGAGATAACACAAAGAACCAACAGCAGGGGAGAACAAGGGAGGAACAAAGGGTACAACAACCGATGAACTATAATGGGGGAGGGTACAGCAAATTGACAAGAACTGGGACCAATGGGGCATCGAATAACTTAGAACCTTCTGGAACATATGAATATGTAATATCAAAACTGAACATGTATGAGCAGATTATAATAAAACAGGGAGGGGGGAAACTTAAAAAATGACAACTGTTTAAAAGATGGGGGATAGGGGCTATGCCGCAACCCACCATCGGGCGGTGGTGTTCTCACTTTGACAGTGCTCTGCAGCTCCAGCTGCTTGTACCACTGCCACAATAAGTTACATCATGTAGTTTGTTAAAAATACTAGACGCATATGATCCAAGGGCAGAGTCAGATTTTCTTAGTCCTTGCAGAAGTCTAGTTTAGAATTTCAGGCTTGCATATCCAGAGTACCTTATGTTCTGTCTTCTGCTAAACAGTGAGTTTCTAAGCCACAGACTTCAGCTCTCTTTCCTCACTTTGAAGATTACTCATTCCCCTTCTACCAACAATCCTGAGATATTTTTATATGCACCAAATCTTTCCATGGTTTCACCAGCACAGCCCTATTCATACCCACATCAGTATATATACCTGAATGAGTACAGCAGTTGCAGGATTGCAGGTTAAATCTAGGAAAATTCTACAGTATGGTCTAATTTTTCCATCATTACTCAGATTGCATCGTAACTTAAGACTTAAGCGGAAAACCTGCTGTAAGTTACTAACCATCAGAAACAGGGGTTTGAATCTACTGCTTCCTGGCTTTGGGGGTAGAAAGTGATAATTTTGGGGTTTTTTCACTCTTGTTTACACTAAATATATTCCTTTCACATCTCCGCCTTCAGCCTTATTAAATTTTTCTGCTTTGGTGCAATTTTAATACAGATATGTAATGAAGGTTCATCACAAAGCTGACAGCCCAGAGAATAAAGAAGTTCTGTGAATTCTTCTTCCATAGAACCTGTTCTCTCACACAATTCTTCTCTTTTCTCTGTGTTTCTTTTTCCTGGAATCTAGGAAAAAAAACCCTCGTTCTTGTTCCATGGCTAGTTACCTTGACTGCCTTTTTCTACACTCCTTGAAAACTCTCTTCTGCTGAGTTCCAGGACATCAGAGGTCTGTGGCTTTGGAGCTGCCTTCCAGCTCACTGTCTTTTTTGAGTTTGGTGGCAGCATATGGGCTCACCTATTTTCAGCAGCCTTTAGTCACTTCTTGTAAGATCATAGCATTGGATAACAACATCACTCTCTCTGTGCTTTGAAGATGTCTGACCTGGTATGCCTACTAAAGTGGTGTAACTCTCCCTGTAAGGCCTCACATTTATGAGGAGGAAGAAATGGTATTGTTCAGTTCTTCGTATTTTAACTTACATTTTTTAATTCCACGTATACACAACTGCACATTTCCAAGTTGGTCTGTTTTATTATCCAGTTCTAGATCACTTTTTGTTTCCTCTGTGGACTGACAAGCTTGTATTGAACCTAGATTTCATATCTGTATTAAAATTGTGCCAAATCTGGTGAACAGATGCATTCAATTGTCTTGGAAAACAGCCCTGTGAATACATTGGCATTACATTTTGTGCCTAATCGCAGCTGCAACCACCTCTCTTCAAGATTCCCAAAAACTGTGAAGAAAACCTACTTCCGTTTGAAGTCCACTCAAGTGTCCAGAGCACAGCTTTCTACTTCTTAATCTCAGCTCCGAAAATAATGAAAGATAAAAAAGTCTTGCTGAAGGTTAACCTAGAATAAGCCCCCATCTAACATTTTTTCTATTTTCATTTTTGCACTGGTTTCTGCATATTCTTTAGGTCATCAGTAAGAGCAACAGATCATGATTAATATCGTAGACACAGGATCCCATGATAGCGTATTTCTTCAACTGTATTTTTGGATCCTAACAATTTGGATGCTAACAATTTCTCTTAGTTGCTATGAAGACAGATGGTGCTTTCTGCCTAGAATTCCACTATTCCTGTTTTCTCTTACTTTCACCTTTAATGGTTTACTTTCTGACTCTCACATATCATCTACCTTTGTATGTTTATCCAATAAAGAACCTGCTCAGAAAGGAATCTTCTCCGAAGTGTAGTAGAATTTACTTCTCCATACTCTTAAAGCAAACAGTTTTCAGCAAAGAAGCACTTTGCACCCCTTAGGAAATAAGAAAGCTAACATGTTGTCCATTAGACTCAGCACATGCTGCCCCTTGCCTGAACAACATGCAAAACAAAGCTCAGTAAAGATGGAGAATAATGATATCAGTAAACACTGAGGGGACCTCAGTTTCAGGAGGCCTGGGTGTGTTGTGCTAGCAGAGTAGAGAAGACTTAGAAAGGACATGGAGAAGCTATGGAGTTTCACAGCTGATGGTAAGAATGAAGATAAAGCAGATGGCTTCTGAAGATTGCAAAAGGAATTACTAGCATTAAGATACAAAGGCATCCTTCCTTCATCAACTCACAGGAGACAATCTGTTCACATTTTCACATTCAAAGGGATTTTTTAAAGTTTTGAGAGGCACTAGAAAATTGGAGTAGGTCCAGTTGGGGGGGAACAAGATGATCATAATGCCGGGGATCTTGGCAGATGGAGAATGGTTGAAGGAGTTGTTTTTGCTCTGCCAGGGGACGATGAAGTTCAGAGGATCAAAGAATCTTGTATCTAAAAGGTATTTATAGAGCAGAAGCTGTTTTTGCTTCATAGTGATGCATGGTGACAGGACAAGAGGGAAAGGGTACAAAATGCTTCCTGAATAGAAGAAAAACATCACTAAGAGCACTCTTAAACATTGGAACCATATGCTCAGGGGAGTAGTAGAGTCCACCTTGTTGAAAATACTCATGCCTTTGTTTGACAAGGCCCTGGATAACCTAATATAAAAACTAAGAGGTTGGGCCAGATGATTTCTAAAGGTCTCTTCCAACCTAGATTTCTCTATTATTCTGTATCTCATCTTAGATCTGAGTTTAGGGTAGGGTAAAAATCCTAGAATAAGGCTAATTTTAAGGGCTATGTTAAAAATTAGCATGCATTTAGCATTTCAAAACAAAACATATATTTTAAAATTATCTCTTTTTTAACATGGGTGTTTGGCAGTTTTTAAACAAATTGAGAGTTCCAGGCCAATGTGCTCAGTTCTTCAGTCAGCCATTCTTCACTCTTACCTCAAATCTCTCTGCCTTCTAAGTAGCTCTGACAACCTGTGTGTCTCAGATGTCTCTCTGTCAGTCAAGAAGACGATGCTGTGAACTTCAGTTAACATAAAAGAGTGGCTTGGATTAAAATGTTTATTGCAGAAGCAATCAGAAAATGTAATTTTGTAAAAACTGAATTTTAATTGTTTTGACTGTGTTCCACTGTGGCTGGTGTCACTACACATCTTTTATTGTGCCTCCCCTTTGCTTCTAACTGCTCACTCCTCCTTTAATCTTGAGTCATCCAATATCTCCTTTGTTAGTTTTAATCATCCAGTCACCAAGCACTTCCATTTTGCTGCCTCTAATTTTCTACTCTTTATATTATCATGTGTCCTAAAATAGTTCATTGGTTCTCACACCTTACTCCAGTGATATGCTTTCAACCCCACCTCTACTTGGAACTGATTCTTCTATGTGATCTTCCACACCAAATCTCTTTTCTCTGTTGATCTCCACCCCTCACTTGTGCCCTTCCCAAGACTTATATTTGGCAGTGCCTCTTAATTCTGCAGTGCATCTGCTGTTTACTTCTGAAAGTGTAACATTTATTTGGATTATTGTCTGCGGGTATAGGGGCTTTTATATTGTGAACTCTTGATCATTTCATCATTACTTTTTGACTTCTGTGAGATCACCAACGCTATCTTACATCTCCAAAGTCTCATGTTCTTTTTGCTATGGAGTTAAGGACAAGTGATTTCTCTCTTCTGCATGTGTTTTCAAATGTTGTGTTTGTTGTATCTGTAGAATAGCTGTGCTTCTTTTCCCTGTTCAAGTGCTGATTTTACAGTCTTTTCTGCCTTTTCTGCAGCTTCATGCCTTTCTGTTGTTGACTTCACTTGATGAATCATCAAGTTCTTAGAATCATCGAACCATAGAATGATTTGAATTGGAAGGGACCTTAAAGATAATCTAGTTATAAACCCCTTGCCATTTGGGGTTCTCCTCTCCTTTTCCATCATGCCCAATCATGTTCTTCCCTGCTGCTACGTTCTTGTCTTCTTTACTAAAATCTTTTTCTCTACTGAAACCTTTGCTCTTATCCTGTTGTCATCTTCAGGCACATGATACACTCTCAATGGAGAAGAAGCTGGGCAACAATCTTTGGAGAAGATGAGTGGAGCTTCTGGAGGACTGTCTGACCTGCTGATGACATCCTCTCATACTGGTCTCCAGGCCAGGATTCTCACCTTGGTACAGAGCACTTCAAGATCTGATCACCTCACCTCTCTTTGGGATGAACTCCTTTGTTTACTTAAGAAAAATTGAAGAGAAGGATATCCAAATGCTAATGGTGTGTCTTTCCCTGTCCTGGAGTAGACTTTATGTCTCCAATCATTTTTCCTAATTCATTGGGTAGTACTGTTTTACCACCTGCAAGTGGTTCTTTCAAAGCCACCTTTAGAATGGCACTTCCTATTTCAGCTTTTCTTCAAACAAAACAATTGGGTGTGATCTCCACAACTGCAGCAATTGCAATTTTAGAATAAAATATGAGGCAGTCTGGCAGAGCCTCAGCTACAAACTATCTGGCTGTATTAGTTTTGGTATGACTTAGATCAGCCTGAAGATGATCTCAGTGACCTCTATCTGTCCCGTGGGAACCATGGCACTGGGTAAAGATCAAGGAAATACTTAATATATTTTGCCCTGCCTTACCCATCTGATCATGATCCTGATGCCTTGGGGTTTAACTTTTATAATTTAAAATCCTGTACTGTCTAGAGTATAACTCTGAAGTTTCTTGTAGTCTGTGAGCTGCTGCTCTCTCAGGCCAGATAGAGGTCAGATAGAGGTAAACCCTCTCCAGGCCTGCCCTCCAAGGACACACAGCCTGTCCTAGGCCCAAAATGTAAGCCAACATCTTGGGAAGGGGGGGGTGAGCTCGGAAAAGTTACATCATTAAGTGAAGCTTTAATTGGAGAATTAAACTTGATATGCAAATGGGCCAAACTCAAAAGTATGAAGAACTCGTGACCTGGGGTTCATCTTGGGGTCCATCTTGGCAGTAGCCTCTGGCTCCCCAGGGTGTACCTTCGAAGGCCTTTCAAATAAATACCTGCCTTTATTCCCCTTGTTTAGGCTCTGTTTTTTAGATGGCCTGATAAGGCATCAATCCCTTCTTAACCAACCACTTCTACAATAACAAATGGCAAATGGTGGTGTAGCACACATAACCACTGCAGCCAGACTTGTGGGACACGATTCCCGGAGTAATATTTTTGCTCAGTTATGATCACATTGTCATAAATGCAATTAATAAGAGCATGACCTCATACTTTCAGCATCCCACCAGAACAAAGATGCATGTGCAACTCAGGTTTTCTGTAAAAGTCTCAGCTTTCTTACATCAGTCGGCTCTGCCAGGTGCTGAGGATAGAAAGTACCTCTGTTGAAATTCATAGATCCAGTTCAGGAATGAGGCTGAATAAGGCTTCTTTGCACATGGAAGAGGAGAAAGAACAGAAGATGGTGGCCTGTTGGGCATCTTCTCTTTGAAAAGGGAAGAAGAAATTGTGAAACATAAAGTAAAAAGTAGGTGAAAAAATGGTTGTATTTATCCAGCCTGCTGAGGGTGACAGCATTTCTTCAGAGGCCAGGTTGGAGAGGAGCAGTCCTTGACTCACAAGGCGTCAGTGATCTGGCCATGAAACATCACAAGGAATCTCACCTGGAAAAATTATTAAACGAACTTAAGTCATGTCAAATACAAAATATATATAAACATATTACTGAGGAAAATAAGGAGTATGTAAGTGTATATAAGTACAGGAAGTTGTACAGGCTCTCTGTGCAGTAAAAAATCCACCAGCCCCATCGATAAGGATAGCTTTGCATCAAGGAGGAATTTAGTTTAGGGACTGGAAATCCATGAAAACCTATTTTCTCATAGTTATGTAACTTTTTGTTTGTTTACTTAGAACTGACAGCATGCTAATTGACCTACGATACATGAAAAAGAATCCTTTCTATTAACTGGTATCAATAACAATAAAACTACAGCATATCTCATGGAAAACAGAACAAAAATAGGAATAAATTTGACGTGAGGGAAGGTGACTATTTTCATCTTCTGTGGAAATTACAGTGTAAGTGCCTTTTTAAGATGGACTGAAAAGAAAAGCTGGGGCGGGTCCAGTTGTATGAAAAAATACAGGTGAGCTTCAAATTCTCTTTTCCTGAAAAGCTAAGGTGAGCTGCTTATTGAGTCCCTAGCTCAAACAGTGAGGGACAATAGGGAACTACTGTGCAACAGCTTCCATGTGACAGACCTCTACCATTTGCCCCAAGGAACCACGTCTGAACCTGAAATAAGCAGAAAGCCATAATAGGGAGACAAAAAAACCTGTGGAAAACAGAGTTAAAAGCTTTTAAGGATCACAAACAAAACTTGTTTGAATTTGTTAAGTGCTAGTTCATGGATGCAAGATATGAAACAATCT
Source organism: Oreocharis arfaki (assembly GCA_013398015.1). Lineage (NCBI taxonomy): Eukaryota > Metazoa > Chordata > Aves > Passeriformes > Paramythiidae > Oreocharis > Oreocharis arfaki. Next base: position 154,123 of record VZRR01001193.1, on the reverse strand, counting down.
AAATTGGGATGGGATTCAGCAAAGGGTGATGGCTTGAGGTGGCCACCTAAAAACAGAGACTAGACAATAAGAGAATAAAGGTAGGTATTTATTTGAAGGGCCTTCAAAGGTACACCCTGGGCAGTCCAAGGCTGCACCCAAGATGGACCCCAGGTCACAAGTTCTTCACACTTTTATAAGTTTGGTCCGTTTGCATATCAGGGTTAATTTTCCAGTTATCACTTCAGTTGATGATGTAATCACCCCAAGTTTTCCCCTCCTCTCAAGGCTTTAGTTTACATATTTTGGGGCCTGGGACAATCTAGGTGTCCTTGGAGAGCAAACCCAGAGAGGCTTTGTTATGTCTAACCAGCATGAGAGAGCAGTAGTTAACAGGCCACAAGAAACTTCAGAGTCACACACTAGGCAGTATGGGATTTGAAAAATAGAAAAGTTAAAACCTAAGGCATCATTAAGGCATTAAGGGTTATGAAAGTGAAACATTTCCTGCAGTTTCTTTACTCATTTTGTGTGCATTTTCTGCTTTTTAATTGAAAAATAAATCCTAAATTCATGCCTGAGCCATCTTAGCTTTTTGGTGTGAAAATTTGTGCTATGATCCAGTGATTTGAGTTGCTTGTATTTTGGCAGCTCCAGGAAACAAATTCTGTGAAACATTGGGAATAATATAGAAATGTAGTATCACTGTCAAGATATAAAAAAGAGATCAAACTTTCAATATATAGGTAATAACACTACAATCTACAAAGATGCTATAATATATCATGTCCAAGACATGTTACAAATATAGTAGTATTTCTGAATAAAGAATCTTGGAAAAGACAACCTTTCATCAGAAATCATGGTAAACGTAGACCAGTGAACACATTAAAATTGTAGCAGATATTACTCTTAAATCTCATTAAATTGCCTGTATTTTGATATTTCCTCTATTAGTTCATATTTCCCCATGAAAATATAGCAAACTCAAAACCAAAAAAATCTTGAAATCTTTTTAAAGCTTTTCATAATTTCTTCAAATAATGTTTAATTTGCAATAAGTCTTTGAGCCATGTGGAACAGAGTATTCTTAACTTCTCTTTCTCCATACTCCAAGTAGTTGTTAAAACAGAAAGAAAGCAATTGAAGTATCACCTACATGACAGACAACTGAATTTGTTGCAAGGTTATCTATACATGCCACGGCATACAGTAAGGTCTCTGTACGTCTTTTAACATAGTTGCTTCTTGGTGATGTTTTTAGTTGCAAAATATAAGCCTGTATATACTTTCTGCTGAATTATTAAACTTTTCAAAAGAAACTGTATATTCTGTATGAACTGCATTTGTCTCTTCATATAATAGCATTTCTCTAAACTGTATATTCTGTATGAACTGCATTTGTTTCTTGATATAATAGCATTTCTCTATTAGGCAAAATATACAGAAACCACATTTTCACTTTCTGTTCGAACAAATTTTAACTGAAATTATCTGAATGGGCTAATCTTTGCAATTTTTATAATCTTATGTTTACGTTTTCTTCTGCTTGTCACAGTTCATATGAAGTTATTTTAGAGGTATTATGAATGATCATGCACATGAAAAAGCAACTTATTTTCTTAACTTTTTGGTCTGAGAACATTTTCAGATGATTGAGATTGAGTACAATTTTCTGTTTTACTGGAAAAGAATTACTATTCTGTCAAAAGTAAAAGTGATGCTTAATAGGAAAAATCTATCTTTAGCTAGTTAAAAGCCTTCAAGAGGTTCACTTTGTTAATTGCATGAAACAATTTCCTTTTGTCGTTCCTTCTTCTCTCCTCAGTTTGTGTATAGTTCTTTATTTTTCCAAATGTTTACTGTTCTTTAGATTTTTATAAAGGGAAAAGGGAGAAGGTGATTGGACCATGCCGGTGTTGAGAATTAGCCATAATACTCTATTGTTAAGAATGTAACCAGATGCTTAACTAAAATATTTGATACTTTGTGTTTCAGTGAAAAGCTCTTTTTAAAATCACAGATAAAGCAATGTCAGAGGAAAGGCATTCTCTGGAATTATGAAGTGAGGAATTAATCTGGGTGCATGTTTTTGAGATACCTACCTAACCTAACTACCTATATAGGAATTAAGCTAAAACTGGAGCTAGTTTCAGGTTTAATACCTTTCACTGAAAGTTGGATCATCTGAAATCCAATGCAAGGTAGAACTCACAAATGGGGATTTTGTTTTGTGAGGATGTAACTGCATTGGTGTGGTAGGTTGACCCTGGCTGGATGCCAGATATCCACCAAAGCCACTCTACCCCTCCTCTCTGCAAGTGGACAGGAGAGAGAAAAGACAACAAAGGGTTCATGAGTTGAGCTAAGGACAGGGAGAGATCACAAACAGATTACTGTCACAGGCAAAACAGACTTGACTTGGGGCTATCAACCGAAGTTATTGTCCATCAAAATCAGAACAGGATAATGAGAAGTAAAACAAATCGTAAAACCACCTTCCCCCTGACCCTTTCCTCCTTCTTGGGCACTACCTCTTCCCCCAAGTGGCACAGGGAGAGAGGAATGGGGGTTATGTTCAGTTCATCATAGGTTGTTCCTGCCACTGGTCAGGAAGAGCAGTAATTTCTCTGCTCCAGGCTGGGTTCCTTCCCACAGGAGATCTTCATGAACTTCTCTAGTATGAGTCCTTCCCATGGGCTACAGTTCGTCATGAACTGCTCCAGTGTGGGTCCCTTTCCACAATGTGCAGTCCTGCAGGCACAGCCTGCTCCAGCTTGGGTTCCCCATGTGGTCACAAGTCCTACCAGGAAACCTGCTCAAGTGTGGGATCCTCTCTCCATGGGTCTGCAGGTCCCTGCCAGGAATTTGCTCCAACACAAGACTTCCAGAGGCACACAGCCTCCTCTCAGCCATCCACCTGCTCCAGTGTGGGGCTCCTCCACAGGCTGCGGGTGAATCTCTGCATCCCCATGAGCTTCCATGGGCTGCAGAGGCATAGCTGCTTCACCATGGAATGCAGCATGGGCTGCAGGGGAGTCGCAGCTCCAGCACCTGGAGCTCCTCCTCCCCCTCCTTCTTCGCTGACCTTGGTGTCTGCAGAGTTGTTCCTCTCCCATATTCTCATTCTGCTCTTATCTGACCATATTTATTACTGCACAATATTTTTTTTTCCTTCTTAAAATATCACAGGGGCATTACAACAATTTCTGATTGGCTTGGCCTTGGCCAGCAGTGGCTCTATCCTAGAGCTGTCTGGCTTTGGTTTCCATCAGACATGGGAAGCTTCCAACAGCTTCTCACAGAAACTATCTCCGTAGCCTCCTCTGCTACCAAAACCCAGCCCTGCAAACCCAATACAACTGGTCATTTCAGTCCTAAGCCCTTACATATCCTTTTACCCTCCATTATTTTGTACTGTATTGCTGTAGTCAACCAGCAGAATTTTATGAAGACCTAAACATTGGTTACATAGACCTATGCGTGTACAAATTGGCTTTATGGCACTCGGTCTGAATTGTATTAGTTAAGATGGAGTTAGAGGAGTTGTTATCTGTATTACAGGACACAATCTGAAGGTAAATGATACTAATGGTTTAGCAACACTTGTGTTCACATGCTACTCTCAAGGTACAATGATTGTTTTGTTGGTGGTTTTGCTTTTCTTCGTTTCTATTAGAGAATGTCATTAAACATTGTTAAATCAAGGTGTTTTTCTTCCACATTTTTCCGAGCTTGGTCTCGGAAAATATGGTCACTTGCTATTATAATTGTGCTCCCTGATAGTGATTAAATTCCAAATATGCATGCTATATGTATCATGCTAGTCAGTTATATTTGTTCTTGGTATGCAATTTCTGATTTCTTATGTATATGTATTAATCCAGCTCTTCAAGCTGCCTTAAACTGTTTGGCAATGATCCCAATCCCACTAGAACCAGCAAAAATATTTTCACTTTATTTCATTAAGTTTCCAGCCTGATCTGTATCAAACCTGTCTAGGACATCATAAATACCATGTTTTCTTTCACAACTAATACATTTAGGCTTTTGTTTTCTTCTTATTTTCCCTTCTTGTCAGCTTTAAGTCTTTGCTGCTCTGCTTGCATATCCAGCACAGATTGTGCAGCAGTGCAGCAGAATGAATGGCCAGACCCCTTTCACCTACACACTGTCAATATCAAACTTCAGTTCAAATCTACCATCAGCAGAGGAAAACATTTATAAAAGCATTTATCCTTACACAATACCCAGGCAGAATGCTGTCTGGGGGCAGAAGATACTAATTTCCTAGAAGGCTGCATTGCTTCTGGACAAGAAAGCCTGAGAAGTTTCTGGTTGCCTACCCAAGATTGTCTGTATACGTGAAGTTTCTGAAAATCTCCTGAATATCTCTGAGAACAACACAGATCAGCCCACACTAACTACAGGAGAAATGAGTAGGAGGCTGCTAAAGCAGCAAATGGCAGCTCCCTCTGCTTGCTTTGCTGGTGCCCTTGTCCTGAAAAGCCAGGATGTCCACTGCTTCTGTGATGAAGGGTCTAGTCCTTGAGGATCATCAGTACTAATACTAGGGAGACAAAAATTGCCATCCTTCTTACCTTCTCTGAAGAGCAATTTCAGCTCTCTGATGAGCTACACGGCTCATCATGGTCTCCTTTGATCTGGTGCTGTTACAGGGTGATGAAGTTCAGTTTTTTCCCCAATGATCAAGAAATCTAGATGTAATTTTGCATCATGGAGTCTGCTCATGTTCAGTCCTGGCTAGTTCTCCTCACCTACAGCATAACCTTGGCAAGCCTTGTCAAACTCTATGGGTCAGGCCAGACCATCAGGCAAAGGAAGTCCAGTCCTACGGGGCTTCGTGCTTAGCTCCTAAGAGTCAATACCATCCTTTCCCTGGAGGCTATGAAGATATCTGTCTTCTGCTGGTTCATCCATGACAGTGTCTGCATAAAAGTGATTTAAACAAATAAACCCAGTTTGAAATGTTGGGTTTTCCCACTCCTTTCAGAATGATAACTTTAGGGGGCTTCTGTGTATTTAGAGAGGAGTTTTTTTGCTGCCTTTTTTTGGTTTGTTTTTTATGTGACTTTTCTTATTTTTGGCTGCTCCCTGGATGTGGGAAGTGCTTCAAACCAAGGACACACTTAAAACTGGGTCATCTTTCTCCACTTACTGGAGAAGTTTTTCTTGAAAGTCTACAGCAGATTCTCAGAATCCTCTTGTAATCTTTGGGAAATATCATATGTACACCAGCTGGGTAAGGAAAGGATTCAAAGGCAAATAAAATGCAACTGCAGAGAAGCTTAGCACAACAAATCTAACCCATGACTGCATAATACAAGCGTTTAGCCAGAGTAGACTTGGGAGCTCCATTTCTAGACTTTCAGTGGTAGAAAAATGTGATTTTTTCAGAAGGATAAAATCTAGATTTTCTGTACCAAAGGAGTGCTGTCAGCAGAAACAAAGAATCACTCCATTTTTCCAGATAATTCCTTCTGTCACTTAATCATGACAATTGCATAGTGAGCAGCAGAATTAAGATTTCCAATGAAAAGGACATTCAATTTCAAAAGGATTTTTTTGAAGACAGACATGCAACTTTATAGATATATAAAGAACTAAAATTATGTGGTTTTCTGAAAACACTTTAAAACTGAAGAAATAACATTAAAAAGATATACACACTTTCTGTGAAACTTACTAATTCCCTTTTTTGCTTGTTTATCCTGATTCCTTTATCTTGGAAATAGGTCATAACAAGGATGACAGTGCTGAAAGTCTCCTCTTTATTTTTCTTCTGCAAGTATCCAGTGTGAGAATGTACAATTCTCTGTTCTCAGGAGAGGCTGAACAGTCTACACAGTGAGAGCAAAACATGTCATGGATCTGTTGCTAGAAATTATTTTCTCCATCTACCTTTCTGGTCCCTCCACAGTTCCTGAATGTTTTGGTCTCGCCTCCAGACCTATTACCATTTACAGTGAGAGCACTTGCCAAGGAGGAGCTGACAGCCAGTCTCAGTCTAGGCTAAGTTGTGCTACCATTCTTCCAACAGCTGCATTGCAAGTGCAAACAGAAAATGAAACTCTGATTATTTTGAGTCTCACCAAATGGTTCCCTTGGAGACAGCGTTTTCCTGGTGGGCTACAGCAGCTGCATACCACAAGCCTTTCCAGTGGAGCCAAGCTTGAGATCACTAGAGTACTGAAAAACCATCATTTGTTGTGAGATGGCTTCAGAATGGGTCTCAAATCAACCTAACCATTACAGCAGACTAGGTCCACCCACTCCTTAGGGTCAGGCTCCAGATCCTCATTGAGGTCTATATCTCAGGCAGGTGCCATGAGTCCTGGCTGTTGTAGTCATCTGAATTTTGGATTTAAATCTACTGAAAAAAAAACCAAAACCAACCAACAAACCAACAACAACAACAAAAACAGAAGTCTTGGGGTACACTGCTGGTAGATTCTGGAGAAAAGGCCACATACAGCATGAGGTTCAGACATAAATCAACACACCTACCATGGCAATATTTTGATTCTGGAGTCAAAGAAAAGTCAATGAAATATCTATGGAGTTGATTTAAAGCATCCAAACTAATTGTCTAAAAGCAAACAGTGTAAATACTCTGTGGAAGAAATGAAGTGACTTAGGATTGTTTATATTTTCACTGGGAAACACTGAGCTAGTTATGCTGCCAGTAATTTACAAACATGACACAGATGGTTTTACGTTCTAGCGAAATACTGAGAAGGATAATCTGGCAAAGGAAAAAGCAATATTAAAAGTCTAGAATCATGAGTTTTCCCTTTCATATCTGGCCTTCAGCAATGTAATGCACTTTTTTGTTGCTAATTTAATTTGAAAGTATGTCAGAGATCTTAGCTTACAGAATTAAAGGTGGATACAAGTAATCTAACAGAGCTTACCTCTCATTCAGGTAGCATATTTAGGTGCTACAGGGCAGTGGGGGAGATGTTAACAGTGGCCACATTTCAAGGAGAATGATTTCTCCTGGGGAGACCCAGAGGTTCAGCATTTCTCATTTCCCATTCTAACATCCTATCTTTCATTTCTTCTTGCCACACATAGCATTACTATGTCTGAACTCAGCTGAAAACTTTGGTTCTTGTTTTATGAGGTGTATGAGTTATAAAACCTGTATTCAGCTGAAAGAATCTCCAAGGGCATCCAACACCGTATCTCTTTCTTGTATTTTTCCTATTTTTTATTTAGCAACGAGTGGAAATTTTTACCTCCAAGGTAAGTTTCTCATGTTTTGTAATTAACACCCAGAACCTACATTTTTTTGAAAGAAGAAGAATAAAGGCCTAAATGCTGCAGTCAGGTAACTGTCTCTTGGTACACATTGCTCTCAATTTATTTCCTTTTAATTGAGACCTTACTTATAACTAAAGTATTGTTGCTGAGGACAGAGTGTTGCTATATGAGCAGAGATCATTTTGCTTGGTTTTGATATACACTAGCAAATTACAGGAGATCAAATAGCTCACAGAGCTGACACAAGATACCTCAGTCACTGTTTCAGGTTCAATATATCCTATTAAACTATTCCTTTTAAAAGACAGTCCCAACAGCCAACAAACATATCCTTTAATGTTAAGAGATAAAAAGATTTAGAATAAAGGATAATTACTGTATTTTCAAATAAACTGCACGCTTGCATGTTTTCAAGTAAGGGGCTAATTGCAATGAAGTAGGAATTTGAAAACACAGAACTAAAAGCTCAAAGCTATGGACAGTGTGAAATTGTATTTGAATAGATAATGTGAAGTTATAAGTGGAAAACATAGTTAAGAAAAATGGAAGCTTTTACTTCCATCTTACAGAATAAAATGGGAAAAAAGAATTTATGACATTCCATGTTGTTATGTAATGGCTACCTGAAGTTTTAACTAAAGTTTGATGATTTTAAAATATTTTCTTGCGTGTTCTACTTTATTCAATTTTTACCCAACAAGTACAGCTGATTCCTCACCAGTTCCAGAAAAAAAATATTATCCATGGCATTCCTATCACTGGTTACTGCTTTTACTGTAAGCATTACTGCTAATGCTCACATCTTAATAAAACTAGAAGTTTCCACAAGAGTTTAAAAATCCATTTATAACTCTTTTTCTTTAACACCAGCTGGGAACTAAACTCCAAATAAGCCACTCTCTTTCCCTGCCCCTTCCGGTGAGAGAGTGACAACAAGGAAGAGGCTATGGGTTTGAAATAACTATTTACTAAAAGCAGAAAGCAACAGGATAAGACACGCATGGTGACAACATCAGTATTAATAGCAAAAATTATAAAAAAGAGACGGTGTTTTACCCCAAAAGGGATAGTCACCACTGGGAACAAAAGACCCCAAGTTGGTGAGCACTTCCCGTAGATTGCATCCCCATGGTTTCCAGACAAAGGCAACATGGCGAGGGGAGCTCCCACGGCTAACATTTGCCTGCCCAGCCCAAAACCAACAGAAAGCAGGGACAAACAAAGCTAGGTGTTCTGAACAGGCGTTGTGCAGCCTTTCCAGTGGGTGGCAGAGGGACCAGTTTGGCAGGGTTAGAGGTGATAGTCCCTCCACAGGAACAAGCCAGGCAAGACAGTGGCCTTGTGGTTCCAATACACCAGCTTTTCCTGCTGAAACCATGTGCCCAGTGGTGCCCAGAATAAAAAACCTGGTCCCACCCACACCATGCTAAACTCTGTTCCCTTCCTCTGGAACTAGGACAATAATTTAACTTGTAACAGTGATAAATAGAATACCTGACTGTGAAAAATACATAGGTGCCTTTACAACTTGCCATGGGCCACACAAAGTAAATGCTTCAGCAGCATCTTGAGGTGCTGCTGAAAGTTCTGCTAAAAATTAAAAATAATAATTCCCTGTCTCCAAAGGTAAAGCATCCAATAATAAATAGCCCTACTTTAGATCTCAGTGTTATGGACATAAGACAGATATAATCATTACAAGCTGGTTGCTGCCAAAGAATCTGTGATTTTGACTTGATTGCATTTAATGTGAAAAAAAGGAGGAAAAGTTCAAGCCAAAATACAACATCTAAATCATGTTTTCAAGTTGAAAGTCTGAGAGATAGACAGAAATGTAAGGATTTGTTGGAGAAGAATGTTTAGAATTAAAGATGTAAATGAAAGTTAAGTGGTCTATATTTACACAGAATCTGTAAGACAGAAAAAAATTCTGATTACACAAGAAGAGCATTTTTTGGACAGTAAGCAGAGAAGTGAATAAATCACAAAAAAATTAAAAATATGTTAAGATGTGTCAACAAAGAAAATTAATTGCAATAAATATGAAAGAGAATTTTTGTGTAGGTCACTGAAAAGTTTAAGACATCAAAAAGAGATTTATGGTTTCTTGACAGAAATAAAAAAACCTGATAAAATCATTTTTAAAAGACTGACATAGATCTATTTTTTTTTTTTTAAGTACACTAGGAATGAAACATATCATACAAACACTGGAATTTTTTTAGCCAAGAGTTGTGATAAGCCTATTACTAGGCAGGTATCCCAGAAACAGCCAAAATAATTTCTGTTCTCCATTTGGAAACAGTAAGGACATTTTTATTATATAAGAATATCCTTTAATGAGGTTAATGAGTACTTTACAGTCAACTAATAGACATTAAACAACATCTGTCAGTAGGCTTGAATAACTTTAACCCAAGAGTCATAAAAGACTTAGCAGGTGAGAGCACTTACTGATGTTACCTTTTAATAAACTTTGATATATCAGTGAAATGCCAGAAGACTGTGAGAATATTGCTGGGCCAATGTTCAGAAGGGGCAAGGTGTTCTACCCAAGTAACTTGACAGTGAGGAAAATAGTTGCTTTGGGAACCAGTCAATAGGGAATTAAAGAAATGCTCACAGGTGATTACAGAAATTAACTTTTTCAAGCAGACCTAACTTCTGAAAAAAAATACTGCTATTAAATTGTTCTTGCCTTCACTACCAAGCCCAAATGAATAAATGGTAAATGGCTATTTAGTGGTTGTTAAAAAAAAAAGGAATATGAAAATAGGGATTTTCTTCTAGAACCTGAAGGGAAAAAGAAGCGTGCTTGTCAACATTTTTGTCAACTAAATTCAGCTCAAGAATTGCTGGTGGCATAATAAACACTGATGAGGAATCAAATAAAGCACTCTGCTTCACTTTATAAGAGGGGTCTGTTCTGACGTTTATTAATACAGATGAAAGTTGCATTGTCTGTAAAATATGGGACTGGACCCTAGCCAGTAGTAACTGAGCAAAGGATCTCAGTGTCATACTGAGATCCAACATTTCTGTGACAAGGAAAAGGTGTTGCTATCTATGCAGCTATAGCATCATATAGGGTTAAACCATGTAAATATAGTTTAGTTGTGAGGGTACTTTTAAAGAAGTTGCAAAGTCAGAACTGGAACAGAAAAGAGCTCTCAAAAATATTTTTACACAAAAGATAATGCTTTAAAGTGAAACGCTTAAAGACTCTATCTGTTCAGTTTATCAAAAGACAAATTGAGCAGGGACTTGACTGGAATGTGTAACTATATCCTTACAAAAACTGACTGGGTGCTGAAGTGTCGCGGATCGACACTAACAATCAGGCACGGACGCAGGTTTCATTCCCACGCTAAGGTTTCGGGCCAACGGGCAAAAGCCTGACCCCTCGTTTATTTTCACACTTATATACATATGTACAGATAATCAACAATTGGATGAAGAGGTTAAGCCTCTCCAAATTGATAGGATATAAATTCAGTCTATCACCTTCTTCCACCTCCGGAGAAGGAATGCAAAACAATTCTGAAAGTACAGCCTAGAAAAGATTAGTTACAAAAACATGGGCATTGTTTATCTTACAACTTATGAGAAAGTCCTTCACTGCTAATGCGAACAAGGCATGCAGTGAAAAACCAGGGCAACACTGAAGGGCTCTTTATCCAGCAGAGAAAGGCACAGGATGGACCAGTGACTGCAAAATGAAGTCAAACAGACTAAAATGTGAAATTAGATACCATTTGTTGCCAGGGAGGCTGATCAGTCGGACAAATTACCAAAGTAGGCTGTAAGATCTCCATCTCTGAGAGGAAGACTAGGTGACTTTTGGAAGATGTGCTTCAGCTAAACACAGCTAAGAGCTTAGTCAAAGAGAGGAGCCCTTGAGCTCAGCGCAGAAGAGAACAGATGAAATGTAATGGCTTGTGATGCAGAAAGTCACAGTGGTCCCAGACTTAAGCTTTGGGAAATTGCCAGTCAATAATAGTAAACATACTCATAATCTCAGTTGCAGTTGCAACTGAGCTAATAATACAGTTCTCGAATTTTATGTTGTATCTGAAATTTGAGGGAGAGACAGAGCCCAGGAAAGTGGATTATCCTATGGGGAAGAGACACAAAATTTTGGGCCACAAAAATTATCTCTATATTCTTCCAAGGTCCTCCACGACTTCCGCTTCAGGACTGGGGGGAGTTTAGGAGGCAGTTGATCTGAAGTATTTTTGTCACATATGATTCCCTGACATCTTATGGTGTGGTGCTACTCCCACAGACCCTGGAAGAGGATGTCACTAGCACTTGAGCCCCTTGTGTTTCTCTTCTCACAAGTATGCCATTTCCATGGAATCTCAGCACCTGCACCTGCACTTGCAGGTGGGGCCTTTGTGCATCCTCCAGGTGGGCAGATAAGAGTCCATCACTTCCTGTCTTTAGTCAACAACTTAATTGATTATGGCATTTCATGTGGAAAAAAAAGGCTGCTTATAAAATGTCTGTGGTCAGGCTTGAGAAGAAAATTTCTCAAAATTACACTAGATGTAATCTTGTGTACACCTTTTTCTCTTTGACCTGCCTGTCACCTTTTGTCTAATTAGTATCCACTATCTAATATTTCTTAAACATATCTTAAACACTTCTACCTAAACTTTAATTCCGTGTATCCTGAAAACAACTGTGAGGAGATTAACCTTTTATAATTACAGTTATTATGAATTTGAGTGCACCTCTCCTGTAGCTTCAAGACTGGGGCACAGAAAATATCTTCAATGAGGCTTTTGTAGGGAGAAGTTACCCCAAAGCTGTGAAGTGGACATCGAATCTCAGTGGGGTAAATCCCAGTTTTACTCTGCTGCTTCCTTGGAGCATCTTCTCTGTGTTGCAGGACAAGGTCCACACTCCTGTTATTCCTACTGCAGTTTTCCTCCCTTCCTAAAAGGGATGCAGAAATCCCAAGACATCCCCCAACATGCTTAGAAATACAGTTCTAACATTCAATTCTTCGCTCATTTTAGAACTGAGTTGCATATTTTCCTGATTATTCTGTAACTATTCTAAAAATAGAAACTCATTGCACACAGCTGCAACACAGCACTGTAGATTTTGTCATTTCCAATTGCATATTACTAGTAGTTGTATCTGCTGCTTAAAGGACTCTTACTATGCACATTTATTTGCCTCTGAAAGCTTCTTTTTATTTTTTTTTCTGAGGTGTGGAAGAAAGTATCTTATTAAAAAGAAAATGTAATTTTTCTCATGGTTTGAATTTTAAAAATTGTCATGTTAGAGAAAATTTTGTTATTTTAATTGAATTTTTCTATACAACACTTAAGGAAACAGCTCTTGACTGTTCTGTATTCTGTGAATTTTCTTTTCTTTAATAGAGCAATTTTTGTGTGTTGAACATTTTCATGTTTTGTTCTCTTTTTACATGACTTTGTATTCCTCAGCCTCTCCTCCCCACTATAACTGCAAAATCAGCTACACAAAAAATAAACTAAATTGTGAAAGACTTCTGAGAATAAACAAGATAAAAGTATGGTGAAAACTGTTTGTTTGGGGTGGTTTTTTTAACCTTCAGGGCATTAGGATTTTGATTCTTGTTCTCATACTAGTCTTGAGTTATTGGCAATCTTATTGCTCCTATAATTAGTTGCCTACAGTTCACCCCAATAGAATTACTTGCATACTCAAGGTCAAGCAAGTGCAGAAGTGTTTGCAGAACCAGGCTCTTTAATAAGCAGCTATACACTAAACTGCAAGAGCATGGGATGAAAAAAATGAGTCATCAGCCCTCTGAGAACAATGTAGATCAGCTCTGTGGCTGCTACTGTGGAACGTGGTCAGACACCAAAGTTGCAAATGTCCTTTTCTGTTCAGTCTCCTCCCTCTTCCTCTCAGAAGAAGAGGGGTCCTGACATTGTGACATTTCTTTTGTGCTCTGACCATTGTGGTTTCAGACACCTGTAAAATTTCTCAGAGAAGATTATGGGTGGTCTGGTTAATCAGTTTTTCAGTTTGACATCCCGGTACATCAGCACTCTTGCTTTTTAAAGGGAAGTCGCAAAAAATGACTCTTTTTAGATAACAGCCGGAGGACATCAGCCACACTGAAGTGTTTATAAAATGTACAGTTGTGGACGTGCAGAACAGGAGAGCTTACTCTGAGAGTCTGTACTTCTGGAGGGCTGAATGTGCCTTTGGGCGTATCTCTCCAGAAATATACATTTAATTTTGGGGATTCTACCTGGGCACTGATCTTCTGTGAGGACGATACTTGCTATACTATGAAGCAGAACAAGAGTGGCTCACATGCCAACTGGTCAGCAAAGGCTTTCATCCTCATTTCTCTTGAAACTTTTGAAGGTTTCATGATTATCAGTTTAATGCTTTTGCCTGACCTGTGACATGAAACATCCCTCTTCAGTTACCACACCGACCAGCTCCTCTCCCTACTCTCAACTTCCCTTATGAAGTACCTGATCCCCAAGATCAGTGCAATCTTAATAAGGCATATTAAAATAAGAAAGTTCATGTATTTTTTAAGTCAACTTTACTGCACAAACTCCCAGCAAACAGTTGCTTGTTATGTATTGGTAGGATTTCACACTTTTTTGTATTTCAAAGAAATTATCAAATAGAGAGTTAGTCTTTGGTTGAAATTATGCCATAAATATGCGGGGTGACATGGTGTAGATTATCTGATGTCACATAAGAGGATCTTACTTTCCACAATGCCTAATTTCTTGTTACATGTCTTCAGTGACCTGATGTTTTGAACATTTAGCTGGCCTTCTGCCTCCCAACATACAGAAAGGAAAGGAAAGGCAAGGCAAGGAAAAATCCCAACATACACAGCTCCTAGGCATGTCTTTATTTGCCGCTGACCTCGCTCTTGTCCCTGGGTTGGGGCAGGGTGCACTGCCTTAAAATGGACTTCAGTGGGGTGGCATAGATATCTGCCAGTGGCTAATTAAATTAAGGGTGTTCATCTGGACTCATCAGTTTAACATAGAATTTCCTTGCATTTACAGATTGACTGTGGGACAGCATAATTATACAATACATGTTCAAATCAAGGACACAGATGTAATCCTTGACTATGTTACATAAACCCACACATAATCAATCACTAAAAATGCAAACCTATTTTTATCCTTTTAAAAAATAGTCTTTGCTTAACAAATATGTTTTGTTTTTCCCATGCCAAATACTTTTCCCATTTTTATAAAATACAGCCTCTAAAAACAGTCCTGTTTTACTCCAGGTACAAAATACAAATTATAATTCTTAATTCCTAGTTTTTTTGCTTTTTGAATAGATATTGACCTTTCAACAGAACAAAAAGATGTTGGGTATTACTTTCTTCTGTTCATGCTTTGTGCTATGTATAGCGAATCCTATGCCAGTGTTATTCCTAAGTAGTGGATTCTGGGCATGCATACTATAGCAAATTTTGCTAATACATAAAGGGAAATATCCCAGTTTCCAAATCTCATCTATTGTGCTTTAAAAAATTATATATGCTTCACAGAGAACAATGATTATGCCCATTGCAAGACTTTCATTAGCAGTGAACACTAAAGAAAAAATATTTTTGCATCATGAAAGTTCAAAGCAAAATAAGGAAATTAAATTATTTTCATCAACTCTGGCTATATCTGCTAAATATTTTCTAACCATTCTGAGAGAAAAACAGAAGGCTAACTTGCAATGAATACAAACAGCAATGGTCAATAGCATGTGTTGCATGTTGTTTGAATGGAAAGTAATTTATCGGATCTGAAATAAAAGCTGTTTGTTCTTGTGTTTCACTGTCTGTAGCAATCCTTGCAATTTATCTGTGAAAAAGTGAGAAACTGTACCACGATTAGCATATGAATAGTTGACACATCAAATTGGCTGTACAATAACAGAGGGACATTTGCTATTGGTGTATGCACACAGACAAAGCAACCATTTTGGGGGAGAGAGGAAAAAAAATAAAATGAAATAGTGTGGGTGTTTAAACTACTGTTTGTCTCTCTGGTTTCGCATAGCAGTTTTGATCAGGGCAGCAAGGCAGAGTGGCTGGAAATTCCTAAAAAAATAAAACCTGAGCATGCAGGTTAAATGTTGATACAAAAATAAGATGTGTTTAATTTGTATTCAGACGGTAGTGGATGAGACAGTGAAAGAAAGGCAAAATACCAGTCCAGAATAAGCAATTTTGTGTGGTCTTTTTAGGTGTGCGCCTGGAGTGGGGGAGTAGTGAAACAAGGAGGTTGTACAGAAATAAACCATTGCCTATGTACAGTTTTACTTCATGGCAATAGCATCACAGGCCTTGGGTCAGATGTGTGAAACTATTTCTCAAAGAGGCTGCATACATAATTGAGGCCCTATGAAGGGTTCTCAGCTGAAGTTGCCAGGCTACATTCATTCCAGAAGCAGAGCCATTTGTTATCAAATTTAAATTAACTCTCTCAGCACTGGGTACATAGTTTGAACCACAGCTTTGCAGACCATACATGCTGTCGAGGGAGGAGTGGTGCCTGCTTACCAGCTGTAGTGTTACTTTGCAAAGGATGGAAATCCTACCTGTGTTTAGGCCTGAAAAGCTGGAATCTATTAGCTAAAAAAAGGTTGATTTCTGAGGTATATCTTCATGCTTTGATCTCTCTTAGAAGGCATAGTGATCTTTTCTCTTCTGCTCTTTTCTTTCCCTTTAAAAAAAATCCCCATAATGATTTCAGCTTTAATTTGGGAAAAAATTAGCAAATCAATATTTGCTTCTGTTCTTTCTGCAGGTACACTCTGGCTGCCTTTGTCAATGTATTTTTTTTTCTTTTGCCTTAAATGGGGCTTCAAATGTTTAAACACATAGATTGGCAACCCGAGATATTTATATTTTTCAGACCCATGGCTTGCAACATCTGAGTATGATCTCGTAGCTTTTAGTTGCATTGCTAATCCTCATGGGTGTAACTGCAATGTGACTTCTCTCATATTCAAGAGTTACTGATAAGAGAAAAGATAGTACTAATTGTTACAAATATTTATTTACTTCCCTGAGCATCCCAGTGTGCCATGTGCTTTCCAACAACAGGAAAGATGCCCATGCCCCTAGAAGCTTATATGACTATTACATACAAGACATGGGACTTGAGATGCCATCTCTTAAGTAGCGAAGGGCAATCAATAAAAACTAACACCCAGAACCACAAACAGCTATTCACCATAGCAATCTACTTTCACTGGGCTCATGCCCCCTATTTGTTTTCAGTAAATGCTGTAACAGTTGAGTGCTAAAGGAAAAATATTTTTGGAAATCAAATTTCATATGCTGGGAAGTAGTCTGCTTGCTGGAAACTTGGTGTCCATCCTTGGTGGAGGACTGTTGAACAGTCCTGAACTCAGCAGGAAAATACCTATGCTTGAAGGTAAAGACGCTTTGGCCCAGATCATTTAGGTATTCTGTAACCCTTACTGAAATCAAACACCTTTGAGCTTCAAAAATAAAAGAACATGTAAAGCAGTTTATGACTTTTCCAGCCAAAGACAACTGATGAGTTCAGTACACGTTTTTTGAACATTGGTAATGAAGTCATAGAGCAGGGAGAAAAAAAGTGCTAAATAGAGCATTCCTAATTATCTGTGCTTTTACTTCTTGAAACAGAAGCTTAGATCTTTTAATCTACATCTCTTCATTAACATAAGATGCTGATTTGTTAGAATCAAGTCAAGCATTTTGTAGCTGTTGACAGGTGTGCTGGTAAGACTGAATTTCATCTTTGTAGTCTCAGTGTTGAGAGAGGACTTTGTTTCAGTAAAGACTTTTGACAGTACCACCAAACACTGGGGTGTCACATTAAAATACCCTTTTTTCTAATAAATGGACAAATTGCATTTTATTTCTCATGTATGTAATATTGTTACTCATTTGTTTAAGCAGGTGGCAGGTGACCATATTAAGTTGCCTACTACATTAGAGAATGATCCTTTGTGTAATGTACAAATGTCCTCTGAAAAAGTAGAGGAAAAGATAAACTGGTTTAAAGAGTGGTGAGAGTAAAGTCTTGCAGCATAATACCTACCCTTTAATTTTTCTAATGGAAGATATGTCCATTCCAACCCTGACTATTCTGTGATTCTATGGTATCATTATGCATGCCCAATGCAGCCCTGGAGAGTATTCTAAAGCTGAAAAGCATTTTCTTATTTAAAGATCTGTGCAGCTAAAAATGCTACACACCTGGTAGATCCTGCCAAGCACTCTTTGAGAATCTTGTTTATTTACTGGTGGAAGTGATGGGCCATGCTTATGTGTATCCATGACAACACTGCAACAAGCCAGAGAAGGGCCAGGTCTTTTCTTGCTCCAGCAATATAAGACTAAAAGCAAGAGGCTAAATCTTATTAAATAGCAGAGGCATTTCATATGATAAAACAGAGTTTATGGGTCCATATGATAGTTGTTCATACTAATATACTTGTGCTATTTCAGTGCTTTCATTAGTTTACTCCATTGATTGTAAATAGCGCTGCATGGTGAACATACGAGGAAAGATTAAACTTTGGAGTTCATCCTAGAGTTCATCAATGTCAAGACCGAATTGTTAAAAATATCTGTCTCAAAGGGTATTAAACTGGATCATGCTGTAATTTTTATTTTTTCTTGAAAGGTGGTACAGATTCTTTTATATTTTTTGTTCTCATGCCAAACACTTTGATTGAGGATGTTATATGATCCAGTGGATTAGTACTGTAATTTCCTCTTTATATTTATAAATCCATGCTGTCTCTCAGTGTATTTGTGTTAGCTGTGATGTTAATATATTAGACTGATATGATTGAGATGCAAATTATGTGTATGTGGTGGAATTTAGACATAAAATGAAAATTCAATTCTTTATAAGCCATTTATTTTCTTACCATTACTCTTCATTGCATTACCATTGCCTTAAAAAAAGCTGTTCACTTTTAAGGTTTAGAAAAGCACCTTGAAAAGTTAAATTAAAATAATTCTGTGCAAGAAAATCTATATGTGGGAAGAGATGGGATGGAGTTGAGCTGCGGGCTGTGGGACATGCCTGCAGAAGCACATGGCAGCACAAAGGAGCACATGGCAGCACAAGGAGGTTTGTCTGCCCCAGACCTTGGTGGGAGGAGGTGTCACACAGCAGAGCCCTATGGAGAGGAGCGTGCTGGAAGCTGACAGACGGGTGGACAGTGCGTGGTCACCCAATGGAAGGACATTTAGAAAGTTCATTGCTGACGCAGCAATGTGTGATAGGTCGCTAAGTGAGAATTGCCATGTAAGGAGATGCTGTGTCTGGAAGAAGTTTGTAAAAGCAGTTCATTCCTTTGAATAAACGATTCAGATTCCCTGCCGGTCTGCGTCCGTGTTTCAATCACCGACATCTATACAATAAAAGAAGAATTTCTTAGATAGTAATAGGCTCCAGAAGTAAATTTATCTTCCTGTAATATCTTGATAAATGACATGGCCAAATTCTAGAGTAGGTTTCTTAGTAGTCATAGATTTAAATGACAGAATATTTGGATTTAATTTATCAGATGTCCTCTAAGTGTATTTTATTTTCCAGAAACACTAGAAGTTATGCTAAAATCCAACGTACAAGATTAATGTGTTACCTATATTCTGATCACAGGATAAAGTTTTCTGGTTTAATATTAAGTGTGTTACTTTAATCTGTCAGTTGATTCACCAGAATTAGAGGTGATTTCCTGAAAAAATTAGTAAGCCTTAGCTGAGACCAGCCCATCACTCTATATTAAAAAAATGAGGGTCAGGGTGTGACAGCTCAGGAAACTATACAGAAAACACTGATTAAACTGCATGGAGTATCTGGCTTTCACAAACAAAGCAGAAAAATAGGGGGTTTTTTTAAGCTAATAAAACAAAGTGGTTTTTCTCATTTTCTATCCCATACTGAATGCACCATCATTGGCCATCTCTTGAATAAACAAAGTAGAAGTTGTTTTGGTAAACAGCTGCTTCTGAAGGTACGTGCTCCTCAAGTAGAAAAACAGGCTTTGGTCTTCTGCTGGGTGATTTTTGAACATCATACTTTAGGGTGACGGGAGATTGCTTACACACCTGCTGTTCAGGTGTGTGCCTACATAAATGAAGCTGTGAATTTGGTCGGGGCCTTATGGCTGTCTGGGTTAGTATTTACTCGGTCTGTGAGGTTAGGAAGAGTCTTGTGATAATGACACCCACCTAAGTGACGATGATTTGCACTTTCAGCTCAAAAAGAAGTGGAAGACAGCATCACTTATATTTTTAGGCTAACCCAACGATGTGACATCTTTGTTGTTAGAAAAACAATCCTTTTCAGGATTCTGTCTTTGATATTGGTGCCAAATTTCCATCTTCCTAATGCACAGACTCCTCTTTGCAATATCGTTTTCTTTTTGCAGGTTAGACTTTGCAAACCATTACTTTTCTCCCACCTTCAAATAATTCTAAGATGCTATTATACAGAAATATCAAAGAAAACTCCTTAAAAAAATGGAAAAATTAAGACGAGGTCAAAGGAGAGAGCTCTGCTGTCCCCATAACACGAAGATTTAGCAATAGGATTAGTCCCCTTTGGACAGTGTTGGTCATTCTGGTATTAGCATATAAATATTCATGCAGCAGCACAAATTTCCCACACAAGTAGTTCCACTAATCATTCATTTCTGGTGATCCAGCCTGACTTGGTTTAAGGGCAACTTGACAATCCTATTTTTCCCTTCTTTATACTGATTGAGCAGAATTTAGATGGAAGAGGCTCAGAGATTTATTCAGTTTTTACAGTTTTAGAGAGAAGTTTGCCTTCTAGAGGGACTGCAGGGAAGAACAGTTTGCCACTTAGAGGCAGGTAAAGAATATTACAGCCTGTGAGGGATGTAGCTGGAGACAGTAACAATTTGTCTCACTTGACATTTTAGTAAGGTCCCCTACTGGAATTTGTTCAGAATGTGTAAAATGCATATCAATCCTCTGAGCACATATATCATTCTGGATTTCCTGGCTCTGCATCCAGAAATGATTTAAAACATTTAGGAATGGCCAGAAATAGGTTGGCCATGGTGATCATCAACCCTTGGAGGGCTTGCTTCCAGATGTTTTTTCATCTGATCTAAGAAATCTTTTGGGTGTCTTTTGGGTGTCTTTTGGGTGCAGTGGGCTTGGGATTCTGGTTAAAAAAGATTATAGGATTACTTTTCAAGTTGTAGATAAGATATCTGAACCAGACAGAATTTGCAGGTTTCTGAACCAGACAGAAAAGAAGCAGCAGGTTTCCAAGAAGTGGCTGTGTTGACATCTGCTTTCCTAGTTTTGTTTTCGCTTTAACAGATATGGTTATCTTTTTCTTATTTGTTATATTGTTTTAGTTCCAGTGCATGGAACATCTGGAAGTGTTCAACGCCAGGTTTGAAGGTGCTTTGAGCAACCTGGTCCTGTGGAAGGTGTCCCTGCCCATGGCAACGGGGTGGAACCAGGTGATCTTTCAGGCCTGTTTCAACCTAAACTATTCAGTGACTCCATGATTAGCATTTTGGAGAATTGTTTCTTTCCTACAGCTGAGCTGGGATATTTGAAAATCAGTTATGTCATGAATAAATTGCCCAGAATTCTTTGGTGCATGCTACAGATATATTTCTAGTGATGTTTTTCTAAAAATACTTGTTTAGCAACTTCTTCCGCAAGATTTGGTGATTGTTTCAGCTATATTTATGCATCCTGAAATCAGATAACTCTAGTGTGCTGCACCAATGATAATAAATGGTAGTTTGTAAATATTTCTATACGAGACTATATTGAAATGCAGGCAGGAAACCCATCAGAAAGCAGGCAGCAAATTAGGAGAGAGTGAAATAAATCACCAAGTAAAATTTAAAACTGATGCTTCAAAAACAATTTTTGAAAATGGAACGTATTTTAAGAATAAATTAAGAAGACATCCTTATTTTCAACTTGTTTCCACTCATAGGCACATGCAAAGATAGAGCAGTTTTAGGAATTACAATACAAATACAGGAACAGGGGAAAGTTGAGTTCATCTGTAGATAAAATACTGTAAATTTTCTTGGTATTATCTAAAAGTGAGGTTAGTGTAGTGTGAGCAAAATAAAAAGATAAACAAGTGGGTAATAAACCTTCATTTTTGATTAGTGATGTAAACAAAGTTCAGAAAATAATAATCGTGGGAAACCTGTAGGCATGGCCTACAGAGTCAGTGATCCGTTTTCACAGATGCAGGATATCCATGTAAGTTTCACATTAAAAACGTCAAACCAAACCAAAATTAAAAAAAACAAAACCGAAAACTAGGTTTCAGTCTTTCAAGAAGTTTCATAAGAGCTAAAAGAATCTGTATTGAAGTTCAGAATACTATTTTTCCCTTTTCAAAACATTAAATGTAAACTGTGCCATTTTAATTTTTTTTTTTTCTTACAGTTTTTTCTAAAATTTCTGCTCTGTCCATATTCTGGTTTGATCATGCAATACACAGAATCTCAAGAAAAGCAATTTTTAAATTCCTACGTATTTTTTTTCTTTTTTGCAACAGATTTTTTTTATACTAAGATTACATTTTGTAGGGAATTACACAAGAAAAATTTCAAGGTCTTTTGTTATGTTTTTAATTGGTCTGATGGTTTTACAGAACCACCTGATGCAAACAGATAAGGATGTGACTAAGACAACTAGGATATAGGGGGGTTTAGTTAATTTGAATATATTAATTGTATTACTCAAAAGTGATAGGACAAAGTTTTTGAATTTAATTGCCTAACAATAGGCAGCTAGAACTATCTTAGATCATTTTTCACCAATCTGGTTTTAAAATGAGCAGATTCCTGACATTCCCAATGCAGTTGCAGAACATGTTAATCAATTAGTATTGATATTGTTTGGCTGTGTGACCTATTTACTATATTTTCATGAGAAAAATTAAGTTGACCTGGCCCTCTTATGAGATTCCATGTGTTTTAATCAGTTTAATTAATATGTATACTTTCACCAAGAAGCCAACTTTTAAACTCTAATAGTTTTATCTACATGTTTTCTGAATGTATTCTGATTACTAGCTCCAGTCATACTATTTTACAATAGTAAGTCCAAGGTATAGTGAATTATAAATCTTGAAGGATACATCCAACTTGCTGATTAACTTCTGAAGAGTCAATACATCACGTGGGGACTGCGAGACCCGACATTGTCCCTACAAGAAACTCAGTGAAATAATTAATGATGTTGGTGTATAAAAAGATGCAAGCACACTTCTATTCTTACAGCTGTGACTTGGTCTAAGTTCAGTAGAGTTTTTCTTGATTTGCTTCCCTCTGACACAAGGCTTCATAGTTACATGACATGAAGATGTTATTTGCATCAATCTGAAAATAAATATTTAATAAAATATGAAATGTATACAAATTTTTCACTCATGCTAACAACTTGAAGGTTACTGAGATCCCTGGACTGTCTGTATGTCCCATATGTGTGAAGCATGTATGAAAATATTATTTATACATGTTCTGGTCAAACACCTCACATTATATATCTATTTAAAGCTGTGGTTTTGCTCTACACTTGAACATAAGAGTAAGTTACAGCTAATTTTTTTCCTCTATACAATGCTCTTAAACATAATTATCTCATTTGATTTTTTATGGGGGAGATGGAGTTTAGAACCAATGATGAACATTTGGCAGGAGGCCCAAACAGATCAGCATTAACATCTAGAAGAAAATGCTAAATACAAGAAAATAACAGTGACTTAATATGATTTAATATAAATAAATTTGTTAAGGGTAGTGGAACAAAATCCTTGATCTTCTCTTCTTAAAAATTTTAAAGTATTTTATAATATATTATAACTATTGTAGCACCTTCTGGCTAGGTCTATCCATCACAGCCTGGATGGAGA
This sequence comes from Oreocharis arfaki, assembly GCA_013398015.1. Lineage (NCBI taxonomy): Eukaryota > Metazoa > Chordata > Aves > Passeriformes > Paramythiidae > Oreocharis > Oreocharis arfaki. Next base: position 130,922 of record VZRR01001193.1, on the reverse strand, counting down.
AACAGTTCTTCCTGCCTACTGTAGAGCCAAAATGTTGAGGAAGGCTTGTGACAGGGGACAAAGTGTAATAAAGACCTACAGACTCCATTCAAGAACCTGTTCCTGCCATTGTCTACAAATTCTTTTGTGTCTTTACTGAAACAACAGGTAGGATCTCGTGCTCTAATACACACTGGGATGGAGCAATCCTATCAATCCACATCTCCAAAGTGGTTTTGGGTCCCAGCATGCAAAGCTTGACCTTCAGCTGTCCCTTGTAGAGCTGGCACCAAGCAATGTGAATTGTCTTCCAACAGCTTTTATGGAGAGGCCCTGGTACTCCACCTCTTCCCTGCTCTCACACATTTAAGAGTCATATGGAAGAGTCACAGAAGCTGAGGTTTCAGCTCACCTCTGGCACAACTTCACCGTCTGAGCTCTTCCTTCTTCCTCATTTATTGCCCAACCTGCAGCCACTCCCTTCCCAGCCCAGCAAATCTGAACGACCTTACACAGTAAAAGCATTACTACTTCACAGAGTGCAGATGCTGTGGGCTGAGGGTGGTCTCCTACCCTGGGGCACCGGGTGGTTAAGCTTCCTGAATGGCTGCAGGAAGGAATAAAGCTCAGAGAGGTAAAGGTGTGACATATAGCTGTGTTTCCTGTGCTCCCACTGAACTACAAAAGACAACACAGCAAAGAACAGGTGGGAGATACCTCTGACTACACTGGTTTTTGCGTCGTGTCCATACCCTGTCCTGTCCAGACTATATTTTCACAAAGATCTCATGAGATGGGCAAAGGTGAGAAAGCCCAAGGGGCTGCAGACCATAGAATGTTTTGGAAGGGACCTTTAAAGGTCATCTAGTCCAAATCCCCTGAAATGAGCAGGGACATCTTCAATTTGATCAGGTTACTCAAAGCCCCACCCAAACTGACCTTGAATGTTTCCAGGGATGGGGCACCTAGCAGATCTCTTGGCAATCTGTGCCATGGCTTCACCACCCCATCATAAAAAAAAAAGTCTTCATTATGTCTAGTCCAAAACTTATCTTTTTATAGCTTAAAACCATTTCCCCATCCTATCACTACAGGCCTCACTAAAAAGTCTGTCTGCATGTTTCTTTTAAGCCCTCTTTAAGTATTAAAACATTAAAGTCTACTGTGCTGCAGTAGACTCTATTGAGAACAGACAGGGTGAGTACCTAACAAGGCTTGATGAGACCCACCAAATTTTATATGTTCCCTTGCTTTTATATTTTAAAAGACATCTTACCTAATGTTTTTCTCAAAGAAACATGGCTGCCTATAAAGGGATGACATCAGTACTGCTATAGCATCAATATTGTGAAGAACATTTGAGTATGATATACTTTATCTTCAAATGTAGAATAAAATGTAAAGAATTATGTAACAAAATTATCCCCTAAAGATAACAGAGCTTCCACTTGGCTCATCTGATATTTAAATTAAAGGAGCAGGCATTTCTTTTCACACATCTGCTCCTTTATCTTATCACCTTCATCTTCATCATTATCATCATCATTGCTTTACATGAACAAAATTACTCTTTATGTAATGTGTAAGATTAGGTACAACATATAATGGCATTCCAACATTTGCTGGGAAGCAAATGTTTACTTTCCATAGCCTGTTAAAAATTATGCTTCCACGGAAGTGTAAGAGTAAGTCTGTGTAAGAACAGGAACTGTAATTTTAGAGGAGACCAGTGTTAGAAAGTCAAACCTGTTGTCAATTTGCCATAGAATTAAACTTAAAACCAATCAGGTCTTACCTGGTTTTGTTTTGTAATGAGCAAGGAGGCTAGGCTGGGCTCACTAACATTTTCACATACCCAACTGTGTTGATTTCTCACTTCAGATGAAAATCACACAAAGCTTGTGGCTCCTGGCATGAAGATAAACTTTAACATTTTTGGCTCAATTCTGTTTTCAAGGTTTTTTTACTAAAAGTGCACTGGGTCATTCTATAAAGAAGAAATACATTCTGCTGTCCAAGTGAGACCAGCTAGACAATTCCAAGACAAATCCTATACTGTCTACCTGTTCTCTGTTCTTCACTGGAGCTGTGTAAAGCTGCTCAGAAAGCCATCCCATCTGGGGCCATGCGTTTTATTTTCTCTCCCTCCTAAAGCAAAAAAGCACAAGATGCTAAAGGTGGTAAAAACCTGCATCACAGCTGTGTAAGGTAGGCAGAGAGAACATTCTCCATTAAAATCCTGCTAGATGTTTATGAAAATTTAGAAAAAGTAAATCACATCACAGTATGGTGTGAAATAATGGAAGATTAAGAGAGAACAGGTTCTGATTTCTCTTTCACTCTCTGGATTAGAGGAATATTCTCCTTGCCTCTTTTTCCTGTTGGATTGATAGGTGTGATGTATAATATTGGGCAGTTAGGAAGGACTGGTCCTGTGTTAGGAAGCCAGAATAGTCTCAACGCAATTCCAAGAAGAATTCAACTTTAACTGGACTTGGAAATAACCATGATTATCCCCCTGAACTTTCAGCAGGCTGCAGCAGATACATCATTAAGAAGGTTCTACTAATACTGAGGTATCCCTGCTCCATGGAGCATCCTCAGAGAGAAATATCCCCCTAGGGCTATGATGTATGCTTCCTGCAGACCTGAGCACTGGCTGCTACAGAGATGCTAAATATCCAAATTGACATAGTAGATCTGTGGTGAAAATTGTGTCATATTCTACAATTGAAGTGAAAGAGAGTATTAATTCTGCAAAAGTGACTATATAATTTTATATAGACACTTCCCATTCTGAAATATATTTGAATTAAATTAATTTCTGAATACATAATTAACTAGAGCACTAGGATTGCACTAGGGTCAGAGCTTTGCATTCTGAATTCTCCTCTTTTTGCTTAAAAAAACCAAAAAAACCACAAAAAACCCCCCAAAAAACATTGGTTTTGGTGGAAGTTTACTTTCACCCTCTTTTCTGCATGTTTTTTCAAGTGTCTGTAAGTGACTATGTATGAAAAAAATGTGATTACCACAATCATTCGATAATGTTTTACACATCTTAAACCCAGTTCTTTTTCCTTTACTTCTCTTAATATCTGAAGTGGAAAAGTGAATGGAGAATGGTAATACTTTCGTCATGGATTATTTTGTTTGACTTGTCTGGAGAGAAGTAGTTTATGCTATTTATATTGAAATAAAGGGTTAATGCCTACTTGGGTGGTGTTTCGTTGGTTTTATTTTGTTTTGCAGATGATGTATTTTAGCTGTATTCCATAAAAGCATTTAAGATGGATCACTGATTACTGAGAAATTAATCTACAATTCTGGATACCTTGGAAATAACATATGCTAGCAACAAAAAGAAAACTTGGTCTCTGTCTGCATTGTGGAATATTCTGAAGACAATAATCATGGGAGAACTGTGTAGTCAAATGTGCAGTTTGCACTGTTTTGGGGACAGGGGCAATTCTGCTTTTGGACAGCTCATGGCATAAAAATCCTTGAGAGAAGGTACCACCAGAATGTAAAAATCTGATTCTCAGTGTCTTTTACATGGTCCTTTTCATTATTTACCTGTTATAACATACACTGGAAATGCAGTTCTTCTATTAGATTTCTACTCACTTTCTTGCTTGGTTTCACCACCATGGATCCTAACAGGCAAATAAGTGAATGACATTTTTTCATTTAAACATACATACTTCACAAACAGGCCATTTAAAGTCAGTCATAATTTTGCAATGGAAATCAACAGGGAAAAGCTATGATTAGTACCTAAAGTATGATTTTTTTCTATTTTGTAATATTTAAAAATTATATCTTAAAAACCAGCCTGTTGTTACTGGCTGAAATGTGGCTATGTATATTTCACTCTTTCAAAGTTTCTTAGAGAACTATCTATCTTAATTTTCCCTATTAAATTACTGTTGTTCCAAAATCTCCTGCTTTCTTCCTGTTTCTTGTGCTCAGCAGTGTATTAAAGAAAAAGTAAAATTCAGTGAAAAAACCCTTAAACTAGTTTCAACTCTGCTGTACTTTTATTGCTATTTTGTATTCACCTTATAGAATTTAGTCTTTTAGAAATCCTGCAGATCCTTTGCAGAGAAAACTTTTGTTGATACTGCTTGAAACTATTACAAAATGGAGTTTTGAGATTAGTTTTGTGTGTGTGTAACACAGCTTCTTATCATTTTTCAAGTCACGTTCTTCTGTCTACTCAGAACACTTTTTCCACCAATACAACTTAACTTTTCATGTAATTAAAGTGTATGTTTTTCCCAATTTTCTAATAAAATAAACAGTTCATCTTGCTTAAACATGTCTCTTTGGCTGGGATTTCTGGTAAAAATATTTAAATTATTTTAAATTGCCATTTCTAAACCTTTCAGGAAGTCAAGCTGATGAAAAGGCTCCTCTTTTTGATCTTTATCTCTTTTAATCTGGGTATTATGATGCTGGCTAAAGTCTAAGAGTCTGTGCAGCACCATCCCATAGCAATAGAAAAGTAAAAATAGCACAGCACTACTTCATTTTCAATAAAGTTTCTTTAACATTTGGAGCCACACAATATATGATCATATTATGCTCATCACAGCTTTGAGAGCTGTGAATTTACTTCAGTGCACCACAACTGTTTCAGAAAGAGTGCTTAAACCTGCATGATGGCAGTTGTAGAATACAAGGTATCGCTGGCATCGCTTCTTTGCAGCCAGGGCAGAGCTGAACTGCTCAGTGATCATTTCGGAGAGGAGTGAAGCAGCTTAGATTTTCAGTAGATACCAATCCTGACAGCTTTGCTTCTTTCCCTAAATTAATAGAGTAGAGTTAGCAGTTGGTGCATTTAGCTGCAGGTCCAGCTGCATTTCTATGCAAGGGAGGGTTGATATCAGAGAAATTCCAGGTAACCACCCAGAAATCTGCCCATGGACAACCATCCTACTCTCCATTAACTCTGAGTCTTTTCCCTGACGTCTAAACACTTGAGCTTATGCCAGCACAGCACTGAACAAGGAATTGCTTGTGCTGGCTGAAGGGCTGGTGAGTCTTGCTTCCACTTTAGAAGAGAGAAAATCAAGGACTGGACTCTGGCTGTAACACAGTCTCTTAAGAGCATCTTACATGGGAACTCATTTAACCCTGCTTGCTTGTGAATAATTAATGGCATATGTAAATCTGGCTGCTGATTTGTAATGAAGATAGCACAGTAGAAAGCAAAAAGGCAAAAAGTGTAAAATTTGGACATTAAGTATATCACACAAATACTTGAGGCCAAAATTAGCACGCTTTACTTAACAGAAAGCAAAAAGAGAAATGTGTGTGAACTTACAACATTCTAGGAGGGTGAAGGCAATGTCAGCAATATCAAACAATGTGCACTCATTTAAATAACTTATTTCTGCTCGATGACATTCTACCAAATGAGCAAGCCCAAAGCCATACATTTTTATGTTTCCCTTTTCACTGTTATTTTCGTCTACATGCCATTGGGTTGAAGAGTTAATAAAATTCCACTTCTACAAGAGATCATTTCACAACTAAATGCAGCAGTTTGAAGTGGGAAATATAACAAGCACTAAGAAGATGTTTAATGAGGTGGCAGTCTGGATCAGCTCTATGAAGAGTACATTTGCAGAATAGTTTGATCACTTAGATCATGCAGGAAACTATAAACCAACACAACATTAGCACTGATTTTCACAGTTGCTTTCAGATCAAATGTCACAATTCCACTTGGAATTCCAAATAAATCTGATACTGAATTAGCTAATATCATGGAAATGTTCCTGTGCAATTTGCATATTAAAAGGCTGAGAAAACTGGTGCTTCCTTCAGCCTAAACACAAATAAGGTAAGACTGGAATCTGCTTATTCATATTAAAAAAAAATTGCAGTGAGTCTTGAGACTGATGACAACATCGTGTTTAAACAGCAGAGAGCTGCAATTTAACCATGTCTCCCATCACTTTGTTCCTTACATTTTTGCCTTCTGACAGCAACATAGAAGAATTTACTTATAAACTGTCAATATGCCAATATTCCAACTCTCAGTGTTGATTTTATTTAAAAGAAGCAAGCTGGCATAAGTGGCTTTGCATGTCAATGTATGGACTCCAATGCTTACTATTGTTCAATGTTTATCTCAGCTCCTAAATCTCAGCATGCAACATACAGAATTTAATCTTGGGCACTATTATTATTGAAATAGCAAGAAATTGGAAGATATTGGAATTGACTGTGCTCCTGGAATGAGTTTGGTTTTGTGTCAATCACTTTGCCATAAATAAGTCTCAATCAGAGATCCTAAATAAAAACCACATGCTGATTCATTATTATTGCTAATGACAATTATAATCACCTCCAATTTATACAGTTTTTTTATTGTTTTTTGGGAGTCTGTTACATTTGCCACCATGCTGACAAAAAAAGATAAGCTCTGTTTTTCCTACACCTCTCACAGTGCTTCATGGATGCTATACCTTTAGCTCAACACAGAGATTTATCGGGATGAGTAATGAAGGGAGGCAAATTCATTAGAGGGAAGAAAGCAGAAATATGAACAAACTTTAGAGACAACAGTCAAAAAAAGCAGCTTCTGTGATTTCCACTTCCCCTCCCCCCACATTTCTGTTTCGGTTTTGAAAGCTAAAGATCTCTCCTGTAACTCAATTTCATCTCCTGCTGGATCCTGCCGTAAGATCACAGCATCTACTCTGCTTTGAAGGTTTTGTTAAAGAAATGGCAAATGTTGATATTTGAACTGGATAGGAGTCACCAATGCTTGTCCTCCTTGACTCCTCCAAGATTACAGATAAATTGTTTCAAATAACTGCCTAGTACCTCAAAGGAGAAATTCATCAACCTTGGTGACTTTAAAAACAAGTAGAGTCATAGAATGGCTTGGGCTGGAAACTTAAAGATCTTCTAGTGCCAACCACCCTCCCCTGGTGTCCTCCCACTAGACCAGATTGCACAAATCCCTGTCCAGACTGGCCTTGAACACTTCCACGGATGGGACAGCTTCTCTGGGCAAACTGTTCCAGTGCCTCACAACCCTTACAGTAAAGAATTTCCTCCCAATATTGTAGAGGAAGATAAGATAGAATTGAGCTACAGGCTGTGGGACGTGCCTGCAGAACGCCATGGCAGCACAGAGAAGCTTGTTCTGCCTGACTTTGGGGGGAAGAAATGCCACAGGGCAGAGGCCTTAGGGAGAGGAGCCTGCTGGAGGAGTGAACAGCTCGTGATCACCCCCATAAGGACATTCACAAGGTGTGTTGCTGATGTGGCAGTGTGTGATAGGTCACTTAGTGAAAAACACCATATAAGGAAATACTGTGTCTTGAAGAAGTGTAAAAGCAGCTTGTTTCTCTCAATAAACATCTCAGTGTCAGTATCCCTGTCGGTCTGAGTGCATGCAATCAGTCATTATGTCACAATATCTAATCTAAATCAGTTTGATGCCATTTCCCCTTATTCTATCACTCCACACCCTTGTCACAACTCCTTCTGCATCTCTCTTGTAGCCCCTTTAGGTACTGGAAGGGGCTCTAAGGTCTCCCCATAGCTTTTTCCAAGCTGAACAACCACAACATTCTCAGCCTGTTTTCACAGGAGAGGTAAATTAACCTAAATATTCTCTAACTTGCTCTTTTCCTACAGCAGGTGTAAAAACCATGATAACTAATTTCAGACAAGTAACGGCTGAAAAACAAATTACACTCTTCTGCTGGAGTGTTGTTAATGTATCTTTTAATCCCCTGAACAGTAAAACAACCCTTGCCTTTGTTATCTGCCTCAATACAACTATACTAACAGAACACTTTCCAGACACCATTTATCGTTTTGTCCCTGGTGACACCTGAATTTACTTAGTGCCTCTAGGACATGACAACAGATTCTAGTGAGTCATATCCAAGGTCCATCTGGCTTATTATCCTATCTCCAGCCAGGGTCAATAGCAGGTACTTAGAAAATAACATAAGAACTGGGCAAGTGTATATTAACTTTTTGTCAGCATCTTGTGGCTGAGGAACATCCTGAACAAGAGCTTGCATCCCCGCATATAATAGACCTCCAATGAATTTTCTTCATAATTGAAAGGTATTTTTAACTTACACAGTATTTCTCATTATAGCAAAGCACAGACTGTGAGAAATAATCTCCAGTCTCCTGCTGTCCATGAACTCATCTAATGTATTCTTACTAAATTATCAGTTTTCTCTTTCTGGTCATTGATTGTCCTGAGTTTTGTTAATCTGCACTTCTCTGAGATGTGCCAGCTCGTGTACTTTATGCCATTGAGAAGCAGTGTTAACCCAGCTTAAGCTTTCTTTAGGATTTTGACACTATCAGACTTCAAGTGCTCTCTTGTGAAGGGTTTGATTTTGATAAGGCATCATCTTCTGTCTCTCCTTCCTCTACTCCCAAAGACCTGAGTGAAAAAGGGAAGTTGGGAAAATCAACAGTATTTATAATTGTCATTCAGCACTGAAACAATACTCTTTATTTGCCTTTGACAGTTATCTCCATGTAGAGCAGATGCCACTTGTTTTGCAATCAGAATGAGAGGGTTTTGCACTCAGACTGCATTTTTTAAATCACTGATGAAGCCACAGGACAAGAGACCAATAATTCATGCAAGTGAGGGCAGTGGGTGAAGAACAGAGATACCTTGAATAAACTTAGATATGCCAGCACAGAGTTTCACACCAATGAGATCAACAGAGATTATTTACACAAGGGAGAAAGAAATTATTCCATATTTAACTCCATGATGCCATAAGAAGATACCAATGAGCGGCAAGCCAGTAGTGTAACACAGTGAGGAGGAGCTGAAGTGAAGCCATGTTTGAGGGGGTCAGATCCAGCTGTAGCCATCAGCCTGAGTTCAAGTTCTTTCATAAGGGGCATTTGTAGATACTTTCCTCTCCTAGGATTTCCCTGAACATCCAGTAAATCAAAATATAAATAAATAAATAAATAAATAAATAGAAAGGATCATATTGTTTTATAATTGATTCTAAGACCTCACCAGAAATAAGCAAGCAGACCTGAAAATAGCATGTCTTTTCTTCATTGATGCAAATAATGTATTCTCTGCATTAACTTTTTCCTTTCTATTATTCACTGCAGCTGAGTAGACTGCTTACTGGTGACGTAAATATCTTCAAGCAAATAAAAGCCACTTAGCTACACACTATATAATTCAGAAAGGAAAAGTAAGGAAAATCCAGTAATGCCTTACAGACAGAGGTTAGGGTCCTATAGTTATCATTTTAAGGAAGAGAGTTGCCTGCTATGTTTTGCATTACATCCATTCACATCTGTGTGTGTACATGTAGGTATTACTAAATGTTAAGTTTATACTCAAGTCCATGCGTGCCAGCAAAAGCATGTGTGTACACTTACATGCATTCTTATATAAATTCATTTTTTTATACCTGGAAATAAAGTCGTTATGCACTTTTTTTTTTTTAATTTTATTTTAAATTTCAGTAATGAGTAATATCCCTCCATGTGTACATTTGTAGACATAGTGGAGTTTAGCCACTGGGATAAAACTGTACTAATTTGGATTGCCTAAGAGTTAGGCATTATCAGTTACAGAGAAAGACAATTCCAGAAGAGAACGTTCAAGGAAGTGGAACCATTTATCACTGGAATGCTACATAGCCAACTAAATAGCTTGCTTAAGTTGTATGTCTCACTTCAAGATACTTAAAATGGGAGCAAACAATTTTTTTTTTGACAGCTATTTTCTGTTAGTCAGCTCTGGAAGATCACCTGAGTATGCAAATAACTGGATGAAAAAAATTGCAACGCAGGGCAATACAACTTGTACTCTGGCAAAAAACAGAGAGAAATCCAGGCAGAGACAGATTGCCAGTCTCCTTCAATATCCGAAGTTGCATGCAATTGCAGCTTTTGTTTGTATGTGACTGTTGCCATATCCATATTTAGGCAAGAGAGAAAAGAGGTTTGCAAGAAAGAATACCACTTTTGGTTTTAATGGGCATAAATGCTAACCAGCACAAATGACTGGAGGTGTTAAACTGTACTCGTCGTTTGGCATCTTCAGACTTTCAGACTTTATGGAAGAAGCAGGAAAAGTGTGGAGCAGTTGAAATATTATCAAATGTTTTTCTCCACCAAGAGACACTTCATCAACAAAATAGTTGAATATTCTTAAACAAATGACAGTGCTAAAACTCTTAAATATATTCAAAACCACATTAGATGAAGAAATAAAAAAAATGTACAATTCAAAGAAATACACTGTGAAGGACGACACTTCATGGTGTAGAATTTTAAAGGTTTATTAACAAAAAAAACCCCAGTCAGAATGCCCACAATACAAAGATGCAGCATGGGGCGCGTGGCCGGTCTGGCCAGAGGCACGCCAGCTAGGGCCCGAACAGCTACATTTATACTCTCTGAGTGCCAATCAAGAGGCATAGATACACTTATCCAATCATGGGTTCTGAAGTTCCCAGCCTGCCCCTATGCCCGCCCATTCGGGGCGGGCCCAACCTGGATCCACCCACTTGGAGCATGCTCAGTCCTAAGATTGGGAGGGATCTCATCTTGGTGTCCTGATCGACGCTCCACATAGAACTTTCTGGAAAGTCCCCGTTGACCTTCATTGGCCATTTTGTCCATCATCGCCTATGCTAGAGATTATAATGAATGAACATCATTGGCTAATTACAATAACAGGAACCTCTGTCCACTGGAACAAGGGCATTATAACAATAAAATGGGGAGGGTACAAAAAAGGGAAACATTACAACAATAACCAGAATGTTGTAACGTACAATCTAATCCAGCTATAACTCATTAAATACAACAGGAGCAATTAACCATTCAACTCATTAACATATCACTCTTAATTTCTTAACCTCATTAACCATAAGTTAATACACAAAAGCCAGCTTCACCTTTTGCTGTTTATAGCATACACCCTTCACAACACTCAATTTCAGCGATGCCCAAAACCACATGATCTTTTATCTAATTATTTTACCTCCATTCACATGATTGAATCAATCAGACACCCAAGATTTCCTTTCCAAATGGTTGGAAAGCAAATGTTATTCTGCTATGCAGAAAAACCAGTCCTGCACATCAACAATATGACCCTTTGTTGTACTGATCGAGAAAGCTTCAATTCCAAAGCTGTTGATCCATCTCTTTTTATAAATACTGCATATACAAAACAAAAACACCTAGGCTATTACCTCAACAATGAACTTTTAAGAGACACATTATTTAAAGTATCTCACCTATGGAAGAGGATTCTGTGGTTACAGTAATTTATACTGTTACATAGAAATTGACCTTTTTTTTTCTTTATCTAAATATTTAAAGTGTGTTCAACAGAGTGGGATTACCCTTAATGAATTTCCTTCCTTAGGGAAGAACAGAATTTTGTCTAGTGTGTTCACAGCCATTTCTGAAAATTAAAGAATGAAACAAAGTGCAAAATCTGATTTGCACAAAACCAACAGAACTAGAGCTTTGTTCATCTTTGGAAGTTATTGCCTTAGTGATGCTGCAATGTTTATGCAGCTGAAGTCATGCTCCATGGCCTTTGCAAAAACATGACGTAAAAGATGGCAGGAAATAAGTATACTCATTTCACATAGCTGTGTATATATCTTCAATCTTTACCTGAATATTCATTCTTATTTGTAGGATTTATCTTGAAAAGCATCATTTGAGGGTTTTTTTTTAATTGCTGGAAACAAACAAATGGGAGATGCTTTAGCTGTACATGCTCTATCTTCCACTCCTCTGTGGAGAGTGGCCAAAGAAATTGTGAACGCATAAAACAGCTGTGTCCTATTAGCATGCTGTCAGATGGATGCAAGCCAGTCACTTTGAACAAATGCCCACACCCTTGATTCTTCACAGCAGAGTCTCACGTGCCCATTTTATCAGCAGATGTGTTATTGTAATCACACATAATGCAGCCATTCAAGGAAAAAGGAAAAAATGAAACTATACTAGAAAGATAATTTCTTAATTGGAGTGGACTAGCAACATCCACTTCAGTAATATAATGAAAATGGTTTATGTGGCTCTTAGGAAGCGTTTGAGTGATGTCTTTCCAGAGTGATTTGCCCAGGCACAGTGGCAGAAAAGACAATTTTGATGATGGTAAATTGCAGTCTCGAAAGTCTGTGATGGACTGTGATGGTCTCCTGGATTTAAGCTGGAGTTCAGGGAGATGAATCTCTCTTTGGAACACTTTGCAGCCATGCTGGGGAGTCAAGCACAGCCAGTCACCCCAGAGGGGCTCTTCAGTAGAGCCTTCAGTAGCAAGGGAGGAGCCAGTCACCCAAGGATGCCCTCATCATAAATAGACATTTGGAGAGTGTGAGTCATATAGCCTATTTTAGATACCTGTCTTTGTGTAAGAAGAATTATTGCCAAGAATAATGCCTGTGTTTGGGAAAATGATCCCCACCCCTGGCTTCCCTTTGCTGACATCTGATGGGTTGCAAATTTAAAAGCCATTTATGGGGTTCCTCTTTTTCCAGTATGATTAAATGTTTTACTCTTTAATGATTTGTCAGTTGCTTAACAGTTGTGGTTTGGGCTCACATCTTGACAATTTAGCTTCAGATTCCAGTGGAGCTCCTGTATCTAACTCTAACTCTCTTCCCTTAAAGTAACTGAGTGCTTGAATGCCTTTAATCCAGCTAGAGATAGCAACTTCCACAAGAGCATCAGTCAAATATTCTTGTGGATTTAAGATGGAAAATTGGACTATTTTTGTTATTAATGCATGTTAAAAATCATGCATATACTTGTTACTTTGAGTACATAACAGACAATTTCATGTATCTACTTTGGTTTTATAGTAACCTAAAGTATTTCATAAGAGAAGAGGAAAAAGTATGGGGATTAGCTGTTAATTCTCAAGTACTCATACACTGCCCCATCAGTTAAAATGACCCTTAAAAAAAGCCAAGTAGTCAAAAACAAGAAATAAATTTATTAATTCATTTCAAACTTTGTTGATGCTTCCAAATTTTCATTTGCTGGTGGGACACCTTTCCCTGGCCAATTTGTGCTTCACATGATAAAATGTTTTTCCCTTGTTCTCTGACAACACAGGAAATATATTTATATAAGTGAAAAAAGCTGGTTCAATTCAAACAAGGACACAGGGAATGTATTTTGGAGATGTACATAAACACAATTTGGAGACGTAACAGGGAATTAAACACAATGTATTTGCACAAGCATTTGTAAAAACAGCTCACAATGCTGTTCACAAAGCAATTCACAGAATGCTTTACTCCTATTATCTCAGTTACACAATTGGTTTGTCACTTGGTATCTTACCCAATCTATAAATCTTCCTGCTAGATAGGAAATACATTCCATTTTCCATCATCCTTCACATTAACCATACATTTCCTGCTGTTGTACTTAGGGACTAAAACCTAAGGATTCTTTAAAACATTTAATTATTTTTTTTATTCTACACTACAACACATTAAAATTAAAATTAAAAGCCCTGCACCTTATACTACTTGATGAGCTTGACAGAAATTGGCATAATCATGTGAGGGGTTTTTAACGACTGATTCTTGTAAAATACCTTTGGTAGAGCAAGATCAAAACAAACCAGAGATGTCTGCGAGAAGACGATAATTCAGGTAAACACACTGAATATATAAAACAAGACAAACAAATATCAAAAACAGTAACAACAAAAAAGAAAACCAGAAACCCCAATAGCAGCCTTTTCTCACTCATCCATCAATTTTCCCTTTGGTGTAGTTATGACCGCAGCCGGCAGGGTCGTGTTGAGGCAGAGAGGCTGCAGTGGCGGTTGCAGCTGGCAGAGGGCGCTAGCAGGCCCCAGTGGGGCTGGGAAGGTGCAATGACTCCCTCCTGGCTGCAGCGGCGCTCTGACGCACGCTCAGCAACTTCTCCAAACGGCAGTAGAGTCTCGTGCAAGGGGAAGAGGGGAGATGGCTCCTTTTCTAAACTCACGAGCAGCAATTGGTCTCTGTGGCACCCCCCGGCAGTGGGCAGCAAACACTAAAGGCATGCAGATCTGATTGGGCTGCAATGGACCTCGGTATCATCCTCCAGCAGCTAGCAGAAACAGTGAAGGAAGACAGATGCGAATTGCAGCAGTTGATTTCAGTACCACCCACTGGCAGCTGGCAGAAACGGTCAATCTCCTTGAACAGTTGCAGAATTATGACCCGGGTGGAATGGAGTGTCTGTTGGTAAGCAAATCATGTGTTTTTGAAGAAACGTGGATTACAATGTGCAGGATCAGTATAATCACGTATTTAAAATAACAGTGTGTTGAACTACACAGATGAACCTAAAAATGAAAGTTGTGAAAAAGGTTTGGCTGTCATAGAGCTTCCTGGGAAGAGAGGTCATGAGACCACTCTCAATGATTTTTCAAGAGTCTTGGTAGTCTGGAGAGTTCCCTGTCGACCAGAAGCTGGTAAGTTCTTGCCCCTTTAAGAAGGTCAAGAAAGATGGGTCTGGTCACTTCAGGCCTGTCAGTCTCCCTTCAGTGACTGTTAAAACTATAGAGAAGATTATTCTGGAAGTTACTGAGAAGAATCTGAAAGCCAAAGCAGGCACTGGTCACAGCCATCACAGGTTCAATGGAGAGAATGTCCTGCCTGACAAACTTAATTTCCTTTTAAGACAAGGTTCTCCACCTCGCTGACAAAGGGAAGCCAAGACATTAAATCTTTCTGGATTTCAGTAAAGCTCTCAATACTGTCTCTCACAGTATCCTTCTGGATAAAATGTCCAGCACAAAGCTGGATAAACACATCATTGGATTGTTGAACAACTGAGTCAAAGGGTTATAGTGAATGGGGTGACATCCAGCTGGTGACCTGTCACTAGTGCAGTTCCACAGCACTATCCTTGGCCCTGTGCTCTTCAACATCTTCATAAATGACTTGGATGCAGAATCTGAAGGTGTACTATGTTTGCTGACAACACTAAGTTGAGAGGAGCTGTTGACTCCATCAAAGGCAGAGTTCCTGCAGAGAGAGGGCCAAGTGGAAAAGCCGAACTCAGAAACATCATTGGTGTGCACTGTCAGGTGACACAGACCGAGAGCTGTCCCAATTGCAAGATGACAGAGACCAAAAGCTGTCCCAGGGAGAAGACAACAGCAGCAAAGAGCTCTCACAGTAGAACTTGGAACACATCGCTGCCTACACCATCTGTGTCAAGTTTTTGTACCCAGAGCTCTTTCAGAACCCTCACACGTTTCCTCAGCAGAGTTCCAGTTGCCTCCCAGCAACATAGGTGGCAGGAAAGGTAGACAGTGACCTACATAGCATGTTCCTTGCCCTCGTGGGTCCCACAGATGCTCTCCCCAGCAACAGCCCTTCTTCTTCAGGAGGGCACTCAGAGCTCTGCACAGGGCATCCTGGTCCTGCGGTATCTCAGTTTTGGAGACAAATTTCAGGAGAAAATGCCCTAGAATGAGCATTTCTTCTAAAAGGAAAGTGCTTCTAAGAGGGGTTGATAATAGTTAACTCATGTAAGCACCAGTTAACTATTAAGACTCAGCAAATGTTAACCACAAGGCTAAAAAATAGGATGCGCCTTGTTGAGATAAGAGAAACACAATGCACCTTGTCAAGATAAGAGGAACAAAATCTGCTTGAAAACAGTGTAGAAACTGCAGAATCAGCCAACGAAGAACTGCACATGCTCTGAAAAGAAAGATGAAAGGTGCATTGTGACAAAGACTACTAACCTTCATCAGAAAGACCCCCAAGGAAGAAGAGAAGCCTTCCTCTGTGCGACCATCAGGGTACACAGCACATGCATGGCATGTATACTAATTATATTAATGACTTTCAAGAAGTAATTTGTATAACCACTTGTATCCCAAGGAATGTGATTAATATTCATAAATTTTACCCATAGTACTGTGCTGTATGGAGTGCTGGGTGTACATGTTACGAGGAGCGATCTCCCAGGCACCCGGCGCCGAATAAAGCAAATACCCGCTTCTCTAACTCTGTCTCTGAAGTGTCTCTAGGCTTGGTTTGGAGAAATTCACTTCAATAACTCCCTTTTCTTCTGCCAATGAGAGAAATGGATACCAGGGGATGAAGGGGG
>VZRR01001193.1:0-105296 GCA_013398015.1 Oreocharis arfaki | reverse complement strand
CCTTCCCTCCCTCCCTCCCTCCCTCCCTCCTCTCCTTCCATCCATCCATGGCTGTTTCCAGCTAAGATGGCATTTAGTATTAATGGCAAAAAAAAAATTCCCTTGTGACATAGTAGCAAGATGCATATTAATTGACAAAGATAAATTCTGCAGCAATTTCTTTCTCATAGGTTTCTGATGTTTCCTCCTTAAAAAAACCCAAAATGGTACTACATGTTTTTAGTAAAGGCTTAATTCCAGCTCCAGTATGAGCTTCAGCAAGTGAAAAGGCGAGTAGTCTGCACTACTAATTACAGTGCAAACATTCAATAATTATTCTTTATTTTTATCCTTCACCCTTTTCAAAACTGAAAGGCTGTAATTTACATGTATGGAGGCTCCTAATTGCCTCTTCACAATACCTGCCTGTTTTTATTTATTTTCTATCTTCTTTTGGGAATAGATGGAGTGCATTAAAACCTTGATCTGCATGTCTACAGTGCTCCCCCAAAAACACCTTCAGCTCCCTCCCCACAGAAAGCAGAGCCCCAGCCAAGATTTTCTATGCATCCACCTGTGGTCTCAAGTGAAAACTCTACTGAATTACGTTTTTAATTACATAATAGTTATGTGCAAGCATATCTGTGTCTGTGTAGGCACACAGCTACAAATTTGTTATAAAAAGCTAAGTTTGTTTTCTTTTGTGTTTTGTAACGGGACATGGTTGCTGGATGCATCCAGTTTTGGGGATTTTGTTCATTTTTACAGCAAAATATGGCTGCGGGAATGGTTACATTTGTGCTCCATATGCAGTTCCAGCTATATATTCAAGCTGGACAATAAAGTAGGGAAAAAACAGCTGATACACAAAAGGGACTGTCTAGACAGTGCCCCATCAGTCTGGCTAAATTTGGTGCTAGTGCTCCCAATGGGATGGTAATATAATTGTTCTGGTGTCTGCATTCATTTCCCATGTCAAACATCATCCCAAATACATATCTTTTTTTCAATACAATAGGCCCATAGATCCAAACTGTATCATTAGATGGAAGCAGCTCAGAAATAAGCACCTAAGTAAATATCTCCTAATATGCAGAAAACCTGTTACTTATTTGCTGGAAGAAAAAAAACAAAACCAAAAAAACCCAACTAAATAAAATACCTTACACAATTTTTAATCAGAATAAAATTAATTTGACTTTCAGTCAAAATATAATTTTTTTAATTAAGAATCTAAAAATATTTTCTTGAAAAATACAAAAATACACTTTTGTATAGGCACAAAGCAAAGTCATCTTCTCCTGTACATTTATAAATATTATCAGAGAAAATTTAACAGAAATTTAGAGATATCAGTGTGAAACGATAGGTATGAATTATAGATTGTAATAAAGTGAAAATCTTATTTAAAAACCTTAACAAAAAGTAAAAAAAAACCTGTCTTTTATCTTCTTAAATGAGGCTGGTGGCTATTTCTTTAATTTCTGTGAAGTGACTATCTTATTTATTTGGATTTTTTGATTGTTCAAAAGACATTTGGCTAATATTAGAACAACAAACTTACCTTGATTAAGACTTGTTCTATATATTTCACAAAATGCCGTGAAAATTCTGAAATCTATGAAAACTTTATCAAGGAATTCAAGCACAAATACAGAGCTTCAAAAAGGAAAAAAAAATGGGATTAAGAACTGTGTGACTAATGCCCACAAACAGAATGGCAAAAAACAAAACTAACAAATAAAATGCAAATACAGAAATCCCCTGCTTCAGGAAAATAAAATACAGAAAATGTGTTTCCTGTTTGTCCATCTGCACAGTTACATGTTGTTCTCCATTCTATTTTCGTTCTTTTGTTTCAAGACCAAATTATTCCAAGACCTTTACATATAACAGAACTCAGTCATGATTTTAGACATTTTGAAGAAACATCCCCCTGATTAATTTTATTTTAGAAAGTGTGGCTCTCCATGTGCTTCAGTAGCTATTTACATGACATACTGAGAATACACACACACACTTCAGGCAGAGACCACGGGAAAAGCCACACTGCCCCACACTGTGCAGTGCCTGGACTGTATTCTTGACCGTGCACCTCACATTGCAAACAGCACAGACTTCTTCCGCCTCCTTTATGAATCCTGGCAAACTGTTGCCAGAAGCTTTAAGCATGCCAAGAATTCCAATATCAGGTTATGCTGCAAACAAACAAAAAGCCCACTCCTTCCACTCAAAATTCTGTTGTGTTTCACTTTCTAAATTTCCTCTCTAGAAACTTCGGTCCCGGAAACTTTCTGGAGGATATGTGAGGGAAAGAGGAGGAAGCACCAAGTAACGAGAAGGGAAATAAATCCGCTCATCTCTGTGCAGAAGTGCTCTGAAGGAGCTGGCTGAATTGCAGCTCATAACCCAGATTACTGCTCACTGAGGAAAATGAGGGATGGGAGAAAAAATAAAAGTATGAAAACAAATACATTAAATAATTTAAGTGCAGATTTAATATTGGAATCACTGGACTTGCTGGAGGAGGGAGTGCAAGGGCATGAGGATGTCAGGTTTGGGGTTTCTGGGGAGAGGAGGGGGGATATGTGTCCACTTCCTGGTTTGCCTCCCTGCTTTCGTCCTCTGCACTGGAGGATGTAAAGGTTGGTGGGGCTCAGGAGCTCTGCAGCTGCCCCTCTCACACTTGAATAAAGAAGAACTTTTCTTACTGGAGGGGGCAAGATCCGTGAATACCTTGCTCAATAAGAGATGGGGCATATTGAAAACTATATTAAATTACCCTGATTAACAATTTAGCCACGAACAGGAGAGCTTTGGGAGATCTCTATAGTCAGGGCTGGGGGCTATTCATGCCAGCAGCTAAGAGGTCAAAAGGTTTCTGAAGTTCACAGGCTCAGAGCCTTTGTTATGCTAACAGACAATCTCAAATCAGCTGCCTGCTGGAGTGTGAAATATTAATGATTCCTTGTGAACTTCCAGTAAGTTGTCACTCTTGTTCTCCAAATACCAGGACGGGCTGTTAATTTATAGCAGGGTCCTTTTCTCTCAGCATCATGAGCTCTAAATGAATGCCTTTGTACTTCACATAATCTTTTTAAGGAAGTTGTCCTGCCGTAATAGCTGAAATACATCTTGTTTTTTCACTGTGAAAGGAACTAATCAGTGTTTCTCCAAATTTGTCTTTCCCTGTGCCAGAGGTGTTAGGGGTGGCTGGGAGAGATGGTCCCAAATACAGCAAGCAAGGTGGGTGGGGGGCATTAACGAGTGGTGATAGACTGGGAGCTGCGAGAGCCAAAACCTCATCACCCGCCTTGTTCTGAACAAAACCCAGAACAAGATTCACCGTTCCAAAGCTCCCCATCTCCTGCATTAGGTGTGATTTAGGGCAACAGGGTAGGAGAGGAAGCATCTGCAACCAAACAGTGAGTGAGGTCTGGGGAGGGTCTGAGATTTGGGTACAAACAGAAACACACCCTTCTGCAGGACATTGGTCCTAATGCCATGAAGAAGAGAACAGATAATTATCTTTATACACAAGGAAATCAATCTATTAGAGGATGTGATCTGCTCTTATCCAAGGAGGAGAGGGGAGCTTCCTCTGTGAAAACCCTGATAGGGGTCTGGTGGGCATGCAAAGTGCAGTGGAGACTCCACAGCACTCCAGAATGAGGGGAGAACCCCTCCTCACCATGGCAATAGTCATCATAATTATAATAAAAAATGACACAAATTTAGTTTGCTTGCACTGGAAATAAAAATGCCTGTGTCCCATCCCTACTCCCATACTAGGGAAGGAAAGGAGGGGTCCCCCAGGAACCCACTGTCCACAGACAAGGAAGATGCACAAACATGCAGTTTTTTGGGGGATAAAGTTTAGCTGAAGAAGGAGCTGTGGGTGCTACTGGCAGTTTCGGGCCTCTCTGATCCATGCAACCCAGAATGAGGATGCCTTTTGATGGCTCCTTGTACTGACACTGACTGGACGGTGCTTTATTTTGGTGGGGTGTGGGAGGAAGGGGTGATAATTGTTTTCCTCCTAATCAGCATTTATTTTCCTTTTTGGAAATTGAGCTCACCATTTATTCTCAATAAGCTTTTATAAAAATTCTCAGAAAATAGGAGAAACAAAGGTTTGATTTATGCTGTTTGCAAGAAGAGAAAGAAAAGTTCTGGAGGCTTTTTTCCCCCTCTTTTTTCTTTTTTTCTCTGAGCAGATGCACATATGGGGGTTTTTATTCTGAAACACTAGAGTCATGAATTATCCGTGTCCTCTGAGTTATTAATAATACTTAGCACTTCCAACGCGCTTTGCATTTAACAAAGAGCTGACGAAATGAAACACTAATTAGTGCCATGGTTTTATTTTACATTTTGAGTCTTTTCTTTGGAAGGGAGAAGTTGTCTATTTTTCAGCAAGTTTTCAAACAAATTAAAACCTGCTACATTCAAACTACTACTAGAAGTTCGATAGTGAATTGCCAATACTGGCTTAACCAATTATGTCTAGAGCAGTTAATGCTGAACTGAACAGTCTGCATGTTAATGACGGTGTTGCTGACGGCATTTATTTAATTGACAAATAGCTTCACACCCTTATTTTCACATTTCTGATGGCCAAGTTGTGAATTTCAAATTTTAGCTTTCCTTTAAAAAAGCTCTAACAAAGTAGGAATGGCATAATACTCATTGATGCAGTTACTAAATTACAATAAGCAGATTTTTTTGAAGGGGAGACATTTTATTTTTGAGCCAACATCCTTAAACTACATAATATTTTAAGTAAAAATATAAGAATTGCATTAAATATTTCTTTTGTTGAAACATAATCATTAACAAAAATCAAATCTCTTAAGCTTTCTACAGTGACAATGTGAACATTTAAAACAGTAATTAGTTTTTTTCAATAAATATTAGCCAGAACAAAATTAATTTGGGGGAGGGTGCATCCAGGAGATTTCCTGTTTTGGCATTCCTGAATGGCATAACTGCACGTTAGTTTGCAGGCAAATTAATGCTGTTCACAATAATGGTATTTTGCTTACACATTTTCTTTTTGTTAATACATTTCCACAAAGGGACACAGAATGCAAAAATTATCACTCATATGTATGAGTAAATAGATGCCGTTTCCTTGTAACCACTAGACAGTGATTGCCTGAAGTGCCAAAGGGGAATACTACTTTTCTACAGTATATGGACCAATGAATACATTTTTTTTTTTTTGCGTATCAAGTACTATCTTTGCGGTCAAACAAGGTGAAAGCAAATAAAACAGCAAAAGAAAAGAAAAACTGCATGGAAAAGAACCACCATGAAAAAGTGCCATATGACACTCACAAGATGGCTGCCTTTCCATTCTTTGTCTATGATTATAGACCAATTTCTATGGGAAAATTAATGGAAAATGTCCTTTAGCAAATCTGCCAGAGGACCTACAGTTGTGTCCTCCTAACGCCCTTGCAAACACTAACAAAACTTACTGGACATATTTAAGCTTTTATACACACAGCAGATCATCATATAGAGTTGTCTGGAGGAATGCCTACTGCACGTGTGAGTCATCACACTAGTATCTACAAGCTTGGGTGCGTGAGGAGGACAGAAAGATACAGACAAATATGTAACATAAAAGAAATCCCTTCAACGTGATAGGCGAAATTAGCATAGACTTACCTAGCAAATTTATTTACACCATTTTAGCAGATGAGAAAAATACAGTATGAATAATATATATAGTGCATTAAAAAGATCTTTAGGGAGGCTTCTCAAATTTGGGTAGAAAATACATCTTTGTATGAGTGTATTAACTCCTCTGCTCTTGATCAAAATCTACTATTATTAAAAGTTATGGAAACAATATAAAGGTAACGTTCAACATTGGACCAGAAACTTCCTAAAAAAGACCAAACTATGTTACGAAACATTAGATCAATTCCAGCAACTGTGGACAAAATTAAGGCTTCCTAAAAACACTAAATAGTTTGGATTTTAGTCTATTCAGCAAAAATCACTAGGTTACAAGGTTACTCTCTGAGACTATAGAGGAAGAACAAAACAAATGGTTCGGTTTCAATAGGAAATATAATAAAACCCCCTTTATCTAAAAGCCATCAGGGACAAGCACTCAATATAAGTTAACAAGCATGAACTGATAAGATAACATTTATACGAGGTCAGAAGTCAAATGCCAGTCAAAAGCTTTTAACCTCTTGGGTCATAAACAGGAATGGATAAAACACATAGATAGTTATTTATTGGATTTTAAAGGAACCTGATCATCACGAGTGAATAACCGGATGATTTAAGTAATTGGGACTTACAGAAGAGGAACTTTGTCATAAACACAGAAAGCAAAGCTTCTGGTCTATAATTTTTCAGGGGTTTTGGTTTTTTTCTTTTAATTCACTTTTCTGTCCCTTGTTAATCCATACAGCCCAAAACAGACAGGTGATCAAAACTATAATCATTGTCTTAAAACAGGCACATACCAAGTCAACAAGAGAATTGATCTGTGCAATCCAAGGTTTGTCTCAGCATTCAACAGGATAAATATTTACAGTCAGCATACATAAAAGAGCAATAGTCAACCTCTCATTTTGCTGTTAATACCAATGGAATTTCATTTTGTTGCTTTTCTTCTAGTCCACTACAGTAAAAGCAATCTCATTTCACAGTAAAAGGATGTCCTTTAAAAGAAATTATAATAAGAAAAAAATCAAACAGCATCTGATATTAAAAAAATAACTTATTTTAAGTGCATAAATATTTCATGCGGATTTACAAAAGCTTTAATTACACTTCTAATATATCCGGGAATAGTAACTTATTCTCTACGTAATTTTAATTTCTTCTTGTAGACTGAGTCTTTAAATTCTGTAACTTGCCTATATTTTTGTCCAAAAGTAATTTTGAAGGTAATGCTAAAAAAATTACCGAATAAAATGTAATATGCACCATCCAAGAAAGAAACAAGGATTGACAGAAGGCCTTTTTAGGCCTACTGTTTCTTTAAACAGAGTTCACAATACACAGGGCGAACACTGTGGATTTAAAACACTTTAAAATATTTATCGGAACTATTTTATCACCATATTCAAATGACACCTGGAGCGCACTCACCTTTATTGACAATCTCTGTTCTGAACATCCATTTGCTCCATGAGAGCCCCCCAAGCAGAACAAGGACTAACTGTTTTAATTCAGTTAATGTTTAGTAAAAAACCAAGCAACCCTAATCAGCATGCTGATTGCATCACCAACTAACAAATAATTTACTACTCTGAGCATTGCATTCCATTAAAAGCTCATTAACTTTTCTGCTCTCCAGTGGGAGCCTTAGCTTTTGAACTGCATGCTTTTGCTCCAAATTATCACTTAATCCACACTTTTTTCACTTCCCACCCGTCCCACAGGGCCCCCCCTCCCCGCATCATAGGTAGGAATTTCAATACCTAGATACACAAAAGCAAGGTAAATAGAGCTCAGATTTTGATTTCTTCCCTAAATTCAACATCTTTGGGCTCCAGGAGTGATCAAGAGTGAAACTACTTCCCTAGATTCTCAATCGAGCAGTTTAACTTCAGTGAAACACTCCTCTTCCACGGAGAGGAATGGTGAGTGATTTAGGTAAGGGAATGCTTTGAACAATTTGGTGCGCAGAGAGAGAGAGATATCTAACATTCCAACATTTTGTCCTTTAAATTGGAAGTGATTGCTTAATGAGAGAGGAAAGTGAAAAACTGCGAAAAAAACCCTAAAATCTTTCTATTTTATTTGTGTCAACACTGAACAAAAGAAAGAAAACTACCCTTTAGGTTACAGAGCACAAAACTTCTCGTCTGTCCTAAACTTTGGGAGGGCTCACACAGCAGTAAACAGCTCATCTTCTTCAGCCTTTCATACTAAGGAGCACATAATCATTATATTTAATAAGTAAAATGCAAGCAAGTATCAGCCCCTAAATTTAAATGCATCTTTGGATTGCTAATTGTGCTTATTGAAAATTTGGGTCATTTTGCATGACTGACTCTAATGTAGGGCTGAGATTGCCATGTAGCACAGTGAATTCCTGATTCCCTGTGCTAATCCTGCACTCAGTGATTGTGTCAGGTGCAGTTCTGTATGCCCCAGCAGCTGGTTCATCCTCATCAATGCAAATAAGGCAACTCCTATAATCAAAGCCCCGTGAGTCTAAAGCCTGATTGCTGAGGGCAGGCTAAAGTGCTACACAGGCTCACTTTCAAATCACACTAACTGACAAGACAACTCTAATGTCCCCCGCTTTCAAAGCCAGCCTTTTGCCAGAAAGACCAAACTGAGAAAAAACATATATATTTTTTAAAAAAAGAAAAAATACAGGGACAAGCATGGGTTTGGGTGCTTAGAAAATTAATATATATATTTATGAACTTGAGTGAAAGTGTGCTGTGGCAATAATTAACGTAATATTTGAATACTTATGAGAAAGTATCTCCAGCCAGTGATTACTGGCGCGGCCTGCCTCTTTTCTCAAGGACAACCATCCAGGTGTTGTGGTCTCTCACCCCCCACCCCACGTGCTTCCACCGCTGCCCATCCTGTAGAGGAGCTGCTTTTGTGGTGTCTCTCACCCACTCACCTCTTCCTCTCGGCTTTCAAGAAAATCCTAAGGGAACCCCTCACTGAAATCTTCCCTCTGCCTGCACCGCAGCTTTTGGAGTTTGTTCTGCCTGCCTTTCCATTAAGTCCACGAAGCTGAAGAAAAACACTACCTTGAAAAAGAATAAGGCTGTGAAAGGGGCTGTAAAAATCCAAAGGCCACTCCAATGGATCCCTATCAACGTATATAATACGAGTATACCCTATAAATATAATGCACACAGTAGTATAAACGCGAAACAAGAGAAAAAATAACCTTTCCAGTAAGAGCAAATCCCCTTGGGCAGGGCAAAGAGGAGACAGACTTACAGCCAGAGCAGCCCCGCCCAGACCCTAAAAATCTATGACAGGCAACATTTGGTTCCGGAGAACCAGAGTTTCAGGCAGCAGGAGCTGCGCCGCTTCCCTGACTCCAGGCAGAGAGAGAGGGGATGCTAGCACGACAGCCCGGGCCGGAGACAGGACTTCGAGCTCACCTGCGGAGGGGAAACAGGGCAAAACAAACAACCTCTTCAAAGTATGCAGAGGAAACATCAGATTTTCCTTTCCCCCTTCCCTCCACGTCTTACCCGTTCTGTCTACTCCGTTCACAGGTTTTAGGAGGCGTGGGCAGCGCCAAAAGTGCGACAAGTAAATCCGACGTCAAAATCCTGCAGAATCCCCCAGCGGCTGCAACCAGACACCCGGTCCGCGGCCACTTGCGCTTCACCCTCTCCCCCTTCCCGTAACAGGATTAACAGACATTTTCCTAAAAGCAAATCAGAATTTGGCAAATCGTGTGTGACAGTCGATTTGCTCACAATAACCACTCTTTTTCGGTATGAAGACAGCACCGTTCTCAGACAGTTTAACCCCGGCTGATACAGGGCATCTTCCAGGCAAACGTTTGCCTGACAAAACATTTATACCCCCCTGCATATCGGGGGTCCTGGACCCTCGGGGACCATCGCATCCTGATGACTCGTGAATAACATTTTTGGCGTGGAAGTATCCCTAATGTGTTTCTGTAATCTGTTTTCTGTGCTGTTCTGTTTTGGTTCCTCCCCAAGACCCTATGACCCTTCCCCGCTGCACTAGTCTGTAAACACCGGTGCAGCTCACGCTGCAGGAGAAATTAAAGCTCTGCCCATCCAGAACAGAGCTGAATCCTGCAAATCAATACACCCGGAGTCAGCTTGCAGATCGTGTCCACTCTCAATGGGATGAGGCAGCTGCACCCCCAGCCCTGGACTAGGGAGGCTGCTCAACTTGTCATGGCTGCTGCTGCTGGATCCTGGTAGGCTCAAGGGGCGATGCTCTGCATCCTCCAGGTGCTGCAGCTATCTCTTGAGGAGTCTTAAAAATTAAAATGCTGTTTCATTCCAAAATCTCTTTTACCTTATGGGCTTTGTGGGGTTTTGTTTATTTGATTTGTTGGTTTGGTTTTTGTTGGTTTGAGGTTTTTTGTTTATTTGGTTTTTTTCCCCCTTCCCTGCGCAGGGAGATCTTTTGGCTCTCTTTTTGTAACAGGTGCAGTTAGGCAGCGGAGAACCCTAAAGACATCCTCTTAAACAGAAGTCCATCCACACAAAGTCTCTGAACCCTGTGAAAATTGCAGATAAAGTTTCTTAGGTTGTATCTGAACTTCAATTTTCCTACTTACTGTGAGAACAGAATGAGGAGTATGTGATTATTTCACTTCCAGTAACCATAAACATCTCTACCTCTATAATTTTGTGGTGTTTTCTCTGTTCTTCACAGGTGGGGACATCAGGTTTGAATCAAAGGTTACCTGACTTCTTAGTAACCTTCTTATAAACTAACTAGAACCTTGTAAAAATAATTTTAAAAGATAATTTATAAGTAAAAATTATTTTAAAAGATAATTACTTTAAATGTTTCACCAGTCCTATCCTAATGCAATTTTCCCTCCTTCTATTAAAAGTATTTCCTTTATTTGCAGCTGATGGTCTTTGGCAATTTGGGGTTGGGGGAATGAGATGGGTACATATAACGAAAATGACACATTCACTATTGAAACTTAAAAAAATAGGTTTTTTAAAAAACTTTAAAAAACCCTCATCTTCTAAGTAATTCACAGTTAAGCTGACAGAGCAGTAGCTCCACAATTTGCAGTTGAGAAGAATATGGCATAAAGGCTTTAACCATGTCCAGTTAGAGGAAACAACACTGCATGTGTATGTCTTTCAGCAAGGGAGTCCCCAGCCAGCAGCAACCTCCTAAGTCCATTTGAGCAGATGCACAGGCAACTCTTCCCAACATAACCTGGGAACTGTTTGGCTAACAGCTTTCCAGGACTAGCCAACAGATTGCAAATAAAATAAATTCCTAAATAACACTCATCTCCACAAGTCTCTTGGTGGGCTTGGTAGGCTCATTGCAGCTTGATCCTGCTCCCCGTCTTCCTCCTGACCAGAACAGAAATAGACAGTAAGCTTTCCCTGCTGTTTTACAGCTAAAGATTTCTGGCTTGTCCCACGGTAAAGGCCATGTATTCCTTTTTCACTAAGGGGAGAAATGGTGGCAGATGTTCATGCCCACTGTAAACGCATAAAAATATTTCAAGAGCCTGCTCATGATCAGTGACTGTCCTCAAAATGGCTACCTAAGTATCTCTTGCTAACCAGCCTGTTTTAATAAGGCTCCACATTTGTACACTCCTTACCCTCAGAGCCACCTTATGTAGGTGATGTTTGTAGCAAAAGCTCACTATGTTCTACTGTGTTCTCATATTCCATGACTTATCACAGTCATTATGCTTTAGGAGTTGGGATGTCCATTCAGAACAGGCTGAACAAACAAACCAGGGAAGCAAATAAATAGCAATATAGCTTAAAAAAAAAAAGGCACAAATAATGACTATATGAAGATGGCCTAATGTTGAAATGTCTCAGAGACACATGCTAAACACACTAGCTCTAGATAGCAATACAATATTCCATAGTAAGAGTCATAGTTTTGGTCAACATAGGCTATTGAACCGGAGTGAAACATAATCTTGAAATTAAATTTAAGAAGTCAGCTGCCACCCCACCTCTCAGCTAGTCACAAAAAAATTCAGCCCTGTACAAGACAAGAGGAAAAAAGACATGCCAGAACATAAAGGTTGTCTAGGTACATATTATAATCTTTAGGATTTATAATTCCATCCTTATTCTGACTACCAACCTCAGTTTGAAAGTACAGCCATGATCCTTACACATTCATGGAACTATCTCACTGTTCCAGCTGAAAATCTCTACTGTCTAGAGTTTATCCTGTTTGTAAACCAAAATGCCTTAGTTGAAATTCAAATAAAAACTGTAAAATGATCACACAATAACTGTAAAATTATTACAATAAAAGTGCAAATTCTGACCATTAAGGCAATACTAAAGATACTCCGCTGATAAACAAAAAGGATCAATTCTTGCTGTGAAGCAGCAATGTGTCAAATCAGAGCTATCAAAACAATTTCATTTTCCATTATGTCCTCATCTTCTGCTCTCTGCTGTACAGACAACTTGCTGGTATTTAAAAGAACATGGGAGGGAGGAGCTGATTGTAGTGTATTTACTCAAGTGCTTGAGTGTAGTAATGAGTTTGTTTTAAAATATTCATATTATATAAATGTTAGTTGAAGTTGACAGTAAATATTGAATAGACATATCAAAAGGGCAGCATGTCCTTTTCACTTCTCCTGTATTATGTAACATGCAGGCAGCTGTTTGTTCTGGTTGTATCCATTTTTTAACAGAAAATTAATTTTTAAAACCTACACCAAAATGCTGATTGAGTATGACAGACAAAGAAAAAAAGAGGGAGTTAAAGAGAGGGAGTTTAGAGACCTGAGCCACCCACAAGAGATTATGATAAAATTCCCAAGGCTACTGTTTGATTTGTATCAATAATTACTACCTAGTTATTCGGTCTCTTTCTCAGGTCATTAGAATGAAAGACACGAGGAAGAGCAAGGCCTAAAGCTATTGCAAGTTTTCAGCACAAGGGAAACATCAGGAAAGCGTTCTTACTGAAAAAACCCAAAAACTTTCATAATTTTTTTTTTCTAGGCGATACATGACAAATAGGTGTTTCATAAGCATGTGTGCAGATATGGAAAAGACCAAAAACAATCCTGAGACGTGGACAGAAAGATGAAAATTGGCCTGAAAGGGTTGTGAGAGAATGTCTCAGCTCCATGTTTTCCATGTGTCTAAAGGTGGTATGCTCCCATTCTCTCCTGTCTTTTACAATATGGTTTTTAAATACGGCACTATTTGCCATGCTCAACAATACTGTTTCACTCCTTTTTAAGGGAAAAGAATTCTCTCGCACCCAAAAGACCTTAGAGTAAAAACACTTACATTCCTTAAAATGCTGCGTACAGGAGTCTGAAATGGAGGATGGGTTTACTGGCCTGAAAATACAGCTTATGTGATGTGAGCAGACATTTGAAGAGGGAAGAGATAGTGCCACCTAATTTCCTCCTAATTTAATATTGACATAATTCTGTCCGCTGCTAGAGGGTTACTGCAGCTGGAGTTCACATTCCTCATGTTCTCTTACAATCCTTCAGAATTTATAGGGGTGGATTGTATGAAGCATGTTGAAATGCAAGTGTATGCATCATTAAGTTTGTTTACTTTCATGACTATAATATTTTTGATTGTCTTTTGGGCTTTTAAAAACATGTATATAACTGTTGCTACTATTTGCAAAGCAGTTCTGAACTAATATCCCATAATGAATGCTTCCTTGTTCTGTAGATAGGCTGAATTCAAACAATTTTTGTAGAGAATTTAGGTTTCGTAGCCTTTTTTCCTTTTTCATCCTTCAAACCAAAATACCTTGAAACCAGACAACCAAACCAAAATACCATGAAATATTTACAAAACACTCACTAAAGAAGGAAAAAAGCCTCAGATGGTTGCAGTGAATAGAGGAGTGTTTTAAAAGCCAAGAAGCTACTTAAGCATTGTCTTAACTCTTCTTTTTCCCCCACATAGTCTGCAAAGTCTTACTGCAGTAAAATCTTACCAAAATCCTTCACTGCCAATCTGCCTGGAACAGTTTTGGTTAGAGAACTGCTATTAACCTATAGTTTTCCAACTGTCTTACTCCAACAGTAGATGTAGAAGCACATACTTGCCAGGAGATAATACATGTGAAGCAAAAATTATTTGTCTTGGGAAGCTTTTGCCAGCAGCAATTTCATGATTTTCAAGTATTAGATTTAACCTGTTTCTCATTTGATATACATGGTTGTATTCTTTGGGCTCTAACTGAGAAAACACATATTCTTTTGTAAGTGTTTTCATGCCAGAAAACTGCGGGACTCTTCTCTCCCGGCTTACATAAAGGTCCACTTCTCTGCTCGCTTGGACTAGAGGAGACAGAACAGAAGGGGAGGGAAGGAAGAACTTGCCTGATGCAGTCCCTCTGCCTGAAGACCAATATTTGCTTAAGAGGTAGATAAAATCATTTTGGTAAATCCATTTTCTGGTCACCTAAGTGGCTAACTTTTAAAAGATTCAATTCACCAGTATTTACTGGAGTCTAAATAAAAAGTCCTCAATTGAGGACTATGCTCAGAATGCTAACTGAGGATGTGGCAACAGCATTTTATTGAGTTTTCTGTAAACATTAACATACATAGTATATAGACACACACATGCATACATGAACACACTTTTAGATATGTAGACATATATATCTCTCTCAAGACTTTTCAAATATACATACATTTGTGTACACACACACAAACATATACTCTTTCTCTGTACTCCTGAGTATCTGCAAGGCCAGGTGCCACCTGTCTTTAACATTTGTGAAGACCACTTTAAAGATTATTGCATAAAATAAAGTGCATAAATTTTCAAGAAGACTTTGAAACAGTCAACTTTCTTGTCCAGGGTGCTACTAAACAAGAGGCTCAAATTTGACTGAGTACAAATCTCACATTAGCAGTGGAGCTAATTAACCCTGCTCTCCTTTGTATCTGTGTCTTGTGCTTGGATTTGCTACTGTCTGAATAAGATATGAGGGCCAGCTGATGCTTTGCCTGCATTTAGACATAGATTTTTAATAACGGAGGAGTTCACACTGTAGCGCTATCCCTGCTTTTAGCAATAATGAAGGTCTCCCCTGGACAATCCCTGGGGTTCACAATTTCATCAGACTTGTAAGAACTTAGTATCTTTCAGGCTGGTTTGGTAGGAATTGGACAACAAGGTCTCAAGTAACCAGGTGAAATGACTAAGAAACTATCATGCACACACTCACATGCAAACACAGAATGATTAAAAACATAAATTCCTCAGAAAACAGACTGAAATGTTTAAGGATGTAAAAACATGTTCACTTCCAGTATGCATGAGTTTTCCTGTTCCCCACAGTATTGCAGGCAGTTAGAGAATCACTTTGGAGCACTACAGCATAGAGTTTGACAGAATAATTATTTTTTAAAACTATAAATATTTTTCAATTTTTAATTTATTATTCCCTTTTAATCTCAGAGAAACAGAAGGGCATGATTGAAAACGTTTAGCTTTTTCCAATATGTCCCAAAACTCAAGGATCCTGGCATTAGAAAATGTGTAACCCCGTTAACACCAAAACATTGATTGTTTCAGCATCATTTACCAAAGTCAGTTTATAAAATTAACTGATCTCTCCTTTGCATACCAGTGAACTAATTCTAACTCTGCCTCTATGACACTTCACATTACAGAAGAATAGAAGAGTTCTTCACATTTTTACCCCAGGGCTATGTTGGAATGACAGTAAGGCACCCAAGGACACAGCTGAAAACACTCAACAGATGCATTGTTCTGTCTCAGTTTTTAATTTGAGTCTTACATCTTGAGTACATTTCTTTTGGACATTTTTGACCCAGATTTATCCTAAATGTGACTGTGCTGAAAAAAATGGATTTACGTTGGGGATTAATTTGGCCCGTTATGCTAACATCCCTATGTCTTCATACTAAGCCAGTATCAAGATGTTTTTAAAATTTCCGTTATTTCAAATTGATTGAAGAATTGGCCCTATAAATGTCATTCTGATAGGGAGCACAGAGAAGAGCAAGAAAAAAATGGAGAGAGAGGTAAGCACAGGCAACAAAACTCCTTGATAGCTTTTATTCTATGAGCACAGAGCACCATTTCCAGTTAATGCTACTGAAGCAACACAAGACTTTATTATTGGATATAAACAACACATAATGAGCATCTATGGGACACTGGGGATGTGTCCCATAGATAGTTAATGGGATAACTCCCATTAGTGAAGGAATATCTTCATAACTCACACGTTGGTTTACCACTTCATTTTATTAACTCTCACTTATTAGACAGCAGCAGTGCTTTCCACAACGACAACAGCCAACTTCTTCAGGGCATGCTATGTGGCAGTTTTCCCAGTGCTAACCTTTTGGGGATTTTTCTGAAGAAAGGATTGCATATATGATTTGTTTATGTGTTGGAAAGGTAGACAGAGACAACAAATAAAAATGAGGGGCTGCTTGGTTTTCTGTGCATGTAGCCCTCTATACAAAGCTGACTGAGCCTGACCTGCTCCCTTCCCTGACAGCATAGGAAAGTAAAAAATTCATCATTGACCTTGATGAATAGCAGAGGGACTAGGAGAGGGGGAAAACTTGCCTCCTGACCTTTATCTCCCCTTTGACAGCATGGGACTAGAAGAAGTAATTACATGATCACCACCGTGGGCAGTCTACTTGGGGCCCCTGTCATGGATTAGAGCTCTACAAATCATCATTCTTGTGAGGAATGGACATGTGCTCAGAGCATCAAGAGGGGCTGCAGAACTCCTCATCCTGAGCCTTAAAAACACTGCCTTTATATTCTGATTTGTAGGAGAAGAATATTCTTGTAGTCAGTGTTTTGTTCGCTTGTTCATTTGTTCTTGGGTTTTTTTAACATATGTTTGTAATACTTACAAATGCTTGGGATACACTTCCTGATGCCCAAGAAACTGAGACACTGAGTAGAGGCCTGTGGCACTGTGCCCAAGCATTTAAAGAATGTTCCTGACAGGTTGCTAGCTTGCTTCCAGGCCTGCAAATATACCAGAGCTATTCTGCCCACTACACTGCTTCTCTGAGAAGCAGAGGATTCATTTTAAAATTCTGGTTCTGACCTGCAAGACCTTCAGTGGTCCAGCTCCTGCACACGAGCACAAGCTCTTTTTCCCAACTGCACCGCAGATTCCAGTCCACTTATCATCATCTACTGCTGGCTCTAATACCAACACACTAAAGAACTTCCCCTTTTTTTTTGCATTACACATCTGGAATGCTTTGCCAATTTGTAGCCCATTGACTCGGGACAAGATTTTTTTACGCACAAATGCCACTCTGGGATACTGCAGCATGGACTAGCCTGTTGCTGATATCATTATGTTCTGATGATGCTGTTAGGACTTTGTTTTTCAGATACTTTACTGTATACTAAAGCAATGTACATGAAACCTCAAGATGCAATACAGAGAAAAAAGCATCAAAACCACTCAGTGCTTTTTAAAAGGAAATACTACTGTCAGAGACATTTATTTTTAAATTCTTTTAACACATAGATGTTAAATGAAATCACAACAAACCACAGGCATTTTTAGCACTACTGAACTGCTCAGAAAGAAGGCAGTAATTGCTCAGTAACTTTATTTTTGGGGAAAAAAAGTGCTATCAGAAAGCATATTTTAAGTTGATTGAACAGAACAATAATGACTTCAGAAAGGCCACACAGTAGATAAAATGAGGAGTGCCTAGTTTTAGCAGTGACATATTTGATTTGTCTGTTTTATGTTGTGATCCGCTTGAAACAGCACATTTAGACAACACAAGTTTTCTGTGCATATAGACGTATATGCATGTGTGAATATGTGTGTGCATGGCACATCTGTGTGAACCAATGTATTAAAAATATGTACTTTTATACATAGTTAAAATAATTTGGTCATGTTTTTAAAATACAGTAAAGAGGCTGGGGGTAAGGATCAACATCTAGAAAACTCAAGCCAGGCTTAGGTCCTGAGGCAACTTAGTAAACACACATATGCATACAAAAACAAAAACACTGCCTTTGAAGTCCTAACTTTCTGCCTTAGGGTATGGTAAAACAGGTGAAACAAATACACTACCAGCACAAATACAAGTGTTTTCCTTTTGTTCGGACAACTTACAAAAATAAGGCACATGGTTATGCAGTGTAGCCATATGTAAATTCCTATGGATCTGTGAATCTGTCTGCTTCTATGCTGGTAAGTGATTTTTCACCTGATTTGGAACCCACTGGCCTGTTGCAAAAGCGTTTATCACTGGAAATTCTTGATTACAATTACATGGCATGTGTGTAGGTCAGAGATACCATAAATGCCCCAAACAGACACACTCCTAAAACAGAAACATGTGTTTCTAATCTATCAATCATATGAGAGAAATCCACAGGAAACCAAACTTCATTAGCTCCACTACTCATGGAACTTTGTCAAATAAGCTGAGCAGCCAACTACTAAAGCCAAAAGTACCACCAAGCAAACGCACTCCCACTTTCTTTATTTTTATACTAAACCATAAAGTCACCATAGAATGATTTGAGTTAGAAGGCACCTTATAGGTCATCTTGTTTCAACCCCTTGCCATGGGCAGGAACACCTTCCACTACACCAGGTTCTCAGAGCACCATCCAGCCTGGCCTTGAACACTTCCAGTGATGGGGCATCCACAGCTTCTCTGGGCAACCTGGGTCAGTCTCATCACCCTCACAGCAAAGTATTTTTTCCTAATATCTAATCTAAACCTACCCACTATCAGTTTAAAGCCATTCCTCCTTGTCCTGTCACTACATTTTAAAATGCTGGGAAGTACTTCTGTAGTAGTTGGAAGATCTAGAATTACATTCCTAAATTGAAAATTTCCAGCCTGATGTGTTGTCTGCCAAAAAGAAATTTATGATCCCTCTTTGGAATATATTTTGATGATTTTGACACTATTTTTCCTCAATATCCTCTCATGTGTTAAATTAGGCTTCAAATGAATCTCTTAATAGTCTTTGCCTTACAAAAATGAGAAGTATCCCAAATAATGGAAATATAGAAATAAACAGAACACATTGCAATGATGTGTTCCTGTTGTTCACTTCATAAATAACTTTTTACTGATATAGGATGCAAGTTTTCAGGTATTAGGTGACTTTGCCTTTGTTGAACTAAACATACCTTCTGTCATTTTGGGACCGTAAACTGTTTTATAATAAATTTTCCTTCAGCAGCTCAGTTGCCTTTACATTACACTTGCAGACTTCTTAATTAAATGTTTCAACTGCTTGAACTGTGGCTGCTGAGACTACATTTGACAGTCCAGAAATGTATTTTTGGGGAGCTTTGCCTCTTTTCTGAATAACAAGGCATAGATATCCAGCTTAAGACAGCCTTATACCCAGCTAGCACAGGCAGTAAAAACATGTCTACTCTAATGCATTTCTTAAAACTTGCCCACTGTTTGAGACAAGAGGGCTCGAGAGAGCAACTTCACAGGTGGTTTTCGTAGCAGTGGCAGTAACACATGGGACAGTCTTCTTTACCTTGCTGCTGCAAAGCTTCTACTCAGCCCATATAAATCCACTCAAAAATCCGTTTTTCCACAGTCATTACAACAACTTTGGCCTTGTCTTTGTGTGAATATTGTTTCTGCAAAACACAAATTTAAACAACACTAGAATTAAAATACTAGAGCCCTGAAATCGTGATTGCTAGAGTTCAAGCTGACCAATACATAATTCTTGTTTCAGTTAATGAAACAGTTCTGCTCACTTCCAATTTGATTATTTTTCATAAAATGCCACCATTCATATCAGTGATAAAATCTTATTAAAAATTGAGTTCAAACAAGTAAGAATTTTGTTTAAAATACTTTCAAGACTCTTACCTCCACAAATAAATGGTCTCAAACCAATTGCTCTCCAAATGCACCACATCTTATACTATTTCTATAGTAAGACTGACACTTTTTTGTTGTCACTTTAGCTTTTCAAGAGCTTATTAATTTTCTTTAGTATTCTGTCTGCAAGAAACACGTGGTGTAAAACAAATGCCACTAGAATTTGTTATTTTCTTGACAGGCTGCATCTGTCATAAATGCCACCAAATTAGCATTAATAAATTGGGAGGCAAAAGACCTACTTGTTGACTAAAATTAAATTGTTTGAATAGGTCAAAATCATCATGTCTTTGGTACTATAATCTCTGGTAACTGAGAGGATTTCCTTTGAAATCTGTTTGTTCTAGAGTTCTAGAAATGCGATGTTGAGTGGGTTTTGTTGGGGTTTTTTTTAGCTGCCACGTATTTCAAAGGAACAATTAAAAATGTCAGAATGACAGTTTATAACTCTTCCTGACAGTTGTCAAGACATTACTAAATAAGCTTTTCCTATGGATTTGTGTGTGGAGCAAGATCTGTGAGCAGCCCTGCAGAGGATTTCAAGGCTCTAGTGGACGAAAAGCTGGACATGAGCCTACAAGGTGCATGTGGAGCCTGGAAAGACAACCACGTTCTGGGCTGCATCCTAACCAGTCTGGTCAGCAGATCGAAAGAGGTGATTCTGCCCCTCTGCTCTGACCTCCTGACACTTCCACCTGGGGTTCTGTGTCCAGCTCTGGGGTCCTCAGCACAAGAAAGACATGGACCTGCTGGAGTGAGCCCAGACAAGGTCTGCGAAGGTGGTCACAGGACTGGAGCACCTCTGCTAAGGAGACAGGCTGAGAGAGTTAGCAGTGCTCAGTCTAGAGAAGAAAAGGCTCCTGGGAGACCTCAGAGCCCCTTTCTAAAGATGACATTTTAAGAAAAAGGGAGAATGAGTTTTTACACATGCAGATATTCATAGGACCGGGAGGAGTGGTTTTAAACTAAAAGAGATTTAGATTATACATTAGGAAAAAATTCCCTACTGTGAGGGTGATGAGGCACTGGCCTAGGTTGCCCAGGGAAACTGGACAGATGCTCCATCCCTGGAAGGCCAGGGTGGACAGGGCCCTGAGCAACCTGCTCTAACGAAACGTGTCCCTGCACATGGCACGGGCTTGGAACGAGATGATCCGTAAGGTTCCTTCCAACTCAAACCATCCTGTGATTCTATGGATTGCCCTTCCGCGCTTCTAAGAAGGCAGGAAAAGGTTGGCAAAATACGAACAGATCTAAGTATTTTCTACACAAATACTATTTATCTATTCATGCAGAATACTCCTACTTGTTTCCAGCTCACACATAAGGGACGATAAGGGCATTTAAAACCACACGATTTATGAGAAAACTGCTGTTACTCCACTTGAGCGACGCGACTATTTCCGAGTGCTCCTTTGGGACGGGCTATCCAGGAGCATCCCCTCGGACAGATGCAGCGGGTGCGCAGCGCTGGGTGTCCTGCAGGGCGGACACATACTTCCCCCGGGCCAAGCGACTCCACCCCGTCGCTCAGAGAGCCGCTCCCGGGCCCCGCTAAGGGCGGCCATGGCCAGGCACGAGCCCGGCCACACTTCCGCCGCGCGCCCGCTGTGTCTGTGCAGCGCCGGCACGGGGAGGGCGTAGTGACCTTGGCGCGTGCGTGCGCGCGCACGCCCCGCTCCCCCGGCTCCCCCGCCGCGCTTCGTTCGTGCCGTCGCCGGGCTGGGTCCCCCCTCCCCGTTCCCCCCGATCCTGTCCCGGTGCTCCGGCGGTGCCGCGCCGCACGCGGGCGTCGCCGTGGGAATTCCGCGCTCGGGCGACCTCCCGCGTCACGTGGCTGGCGTCGCGGCGGTGCCCTTCCCGGGACCGGCTGGCGTCGCGGCGCCTGACTGGGCTCTCGCCGAGGAGCCCGCGGGCCGTGCGCTTCGGTCGGCCCGTCTGCCTNCGGGGCGGCGAGGAGCGGGGCGGCGAGGAGCGGGGCGGCGAGGAGCGGGGCGGCGAGGAGCGGGGCGGCGAGGAGCGGGGCGGCGAGGAGCGGGGCGGCGAGGAGCGGGGCGGCGAGGAGCGGGGCGGCGAGGAGCGGGGCGGCCGGGTCCGCTCGCGTCTTTGGCTAGGGTCTGAGCTGCTTCGGGCCCCGGTCCCAGGCTGTGGGGACAGCTCGGGGTTTTGGGGGCAGGGAGGCAGCGGACTGACACCATCGATTTCTGTAATTGGCGCTCGGGAAGGCAACAGCGTGGCGTTTGCTGCTTTTCGCGATCTTACACCGACGCGGTTCCACTGCGTTGTTTCCCTCTCTGGTGTTTTACCACTGGGAAGCAGAGTGAGCCACTGCACTTGGTGCTCTGTGACGGGGTTAGGATGTTTCTTTATTAATGCATTTTCTGCCTTTGTGTAACTACCTGACAGGAGGTTGTAGTGAAGTGGAGGCTGGTTTCTTCTACCGTGCCTGCAGTGAAATGTAGGGAAATGGCCTCAAGCTAAGACGGGGGAGATTCAGATTAGATACTAGAAAAAAGAAAATTCACTTTTGGTATGGTCAGGCATTGGAATAAGTTGCCCAGCGAGGTGGTGGAGTCACCATCCGTGGAAGTGTTTAAGTAGCGTTTGGAACTGGTGCTGGGTGATGTGATTTCAGAGATCACAGTGGCAGTGGTAGGTTGACATTTGGACTTGATTCAAAGTTATTTTTCAGCGTTGATTCTGTTGGTCTAACTGTCTTGTCTCCTTAAATCCCCTGTAAATGGAGCATGTTTGTGGTCTTTGGTATAACCAGGAGCCTTTGCCAGACGCTTTGTTGTTGATTGCCACCAGTTCACTCTCGGTGCTCTGGGTCGTGTCACAGCTGCCATGTGTGTTGTGGCAGCCTGTGAATGTTGTGGAATCATAGAGCATTTGGGTCTGCAAAGGACCTCGTAAAAAAATGTCTTGCCTCGAATTGCCTTTCACCTCAAGTATTTCATCACAGCTACAATTCATTGGTTGAATATAGTGTGCAATAGATGACGTTGTAACATAGTAGGACAAGAACAATGTTTGACTAGTGTAATTTCTGCTAATGATGTAACCTTGCTGGATATATGTTGTTTCAATAGAGTAGGCTAAGTATTTAATGAATATTACATTATATAAAGATTTATCTCTATAAAGATATGCTGGATTTTGTATTTAGGCCTTAGTTATCATTTGAAACACTGGAGTTGATTGGCTCAGCTTTTAACATACTTATATTTGGGATACAAGGAACAGGGACTGCATTTTGTATTGGTGATTAATATATTATGTTTGTCTTCCATGTGACTGTATGAATGTAGGTGTGAATAAGTCATTTTAACTGTGGCACCAGTGTCTCTTCATTGATCTAAGTCTTAAGAAATGCACATTACGGTTATATTTTTGATAAAATCTGCGTTTTAACTGTTCTCGTACTTAAATATTTAATCATGGTGTTCCACTAAAGTACTTTTTAGAGTGTTAGTTCAGGCTTATGAAAGGAACTGTATTTTTTTTCTCATTAAGTCTTTTTCTTCCTTTTTTTTTTTCTTGTTTTCTTTTTTCCTTTTTTTTTTTCTTCTTTTTTTTTTTCCTTTTCCGCAGGGGTTAGAATATTTAATCAAAAGTTCTTGAGATACTCCTCTCCTTTGTAGGAGTCCTTGAGTGCTGTGGTCTAGTATTGGAAGCTACATTTGGAAGATTGCAAGGAAAAAAGTTTTTCCTTTCAGTGTAGGTCTTTTTTTAAATTAATTGAGTGCTTGCTTGTGTTGCCTAATGGGGTTGAAAGATCAGGTCCAGTTTTCTTTGCTGGGTGCTGGCAGTATGGGCAAATAATCTTTGTGTGTGATTCCATGACGTAAGCAAAGGCAAAGAAGGTAGTCTACTTCTATGCTGTTTGGAAGCTGTGTTTTCCAGTTCCAAAGCAACAGGAGAATGAAACATTCGTCAGTTTCTTTTGTATCAAGAGGCTTAGAAATCGAGTTAGAAACGTCAACGTCTGCCAGGCTGGGACTATCAGGACTCATCTGTGCAGTTGTAATGCACAAGTGTCTTAATACTTTGTAAGATCATGGTGTTTAAGACTGTTTAGCAGAGGTGTTAAAGGCTTTTCACTTTTTATACTTGGAATGATTCCTGTAATGGCAGAGCCTGCTCTTTAAAAAGCAAGTGTTCTAGAGGGTGGGAACTTCTGTAGTTCCGACTTGTGTTATTTGTGGAAAAACTGGGGAAACTAGATTTTTTTAGATCTTGGTATAGTAATAATGGAACATAGCCTTTTTTCCCCGTGTAGTAGATAATTTCTCTGAACTAGTTTTACTTATAACTTAATAATATATTCCGTATATATCAGTGTTCACTACAACAGGTATTCTATATTGCCTCTTCAGTGATAGTGATAATTTTGCATTTTTATAAATGCCCTTGTTCCAGCCATGAGAATTCTGTAGTGATAACTTAATTTTCCTAATGACCACTAGTTCTGTAATCTTTGTGCTTAGAGAGCCTCAGTGGTGAAAGAAGCAGGACAGTTAGGTAAAATGCTGTTCATTGACTAAAGCATAATTTCGTTTTTAAACAAATCACCTTGTTTCGAGGAGAGTCATGCACAGCTGAGTCCTTCCACTGTTCCCAGTTTATGACTCTTCTTTGACTCTGTGGAAGGGCACTGGTCAAAAGAGAAGTGACCTTTGGGTGTGAAAGACACTGTGAGGGTGAGCAGTTGAGTGGTAGTCTTGAACACCTTGTATATTCTTCATGCCACTTTATGCATCTTTTGTTGATCTGTTCTCTGTTGTAAATAATGGTCAGTGCATGAAAATTTTAATTCAGGGAAGCCTTGGTCATGAGAATGGAAAAAAAAAAAGCAAAAATCTGTATTTTGAAGGATTCTCTTGGCATAGATTTCTTTTCCAAGATTAGCTGTATGACTGTCTGATTTTTACAGATCATAGGATTTGAACTGCTTCAGATTGCTGTTTAGCATAATGACTGTAGGTATGCTGTGGAAGTAGTCTTTCAGAGGAAGCATTCGCTTTAAGATATTGTACAGCAAGCTCACTTTTCTTTGGCCATCCTGTATAATATTTTCTGCTGTTTAGGAAACAATTTTGAATTGCATTTATGTTCCAGGAGAACACCACCTTGCTTTTGGAAGCTGCAGCTTTATCATGGACATACACATATGGAGAGAAATTTATATGTGGAAAAGTCTCATTTAACAGCAAAAGCAGGAGTGTGTCAGCTATTAAATGGCATTTTAGAGAGGTTGTATTGATTTAGCTTCCAGGCTTCACAAATACCATTGCGCTTTTGAATTTGCAGGAGATAAGACTATTTGTTGTATTCTTCTACAAATCTTGGTGGCCACTACTGATAGAATACCTTTTCTATTTCTTCCTTGAAAATTTACAGCCGTGTTACTGTGTTTGTGTGCTACCACTGAAAGATACTGTTATGCCTGGTATTAACATCTATAGAATACTCAAGTGCAGTTTTGTTAAAATCTTGTTTTTACAAGACTTGCCACTTCAGAAGGTTAAATTTCTGAAGATGAAATTCTAAATGGCATTCTACCAGCTGTTTTTCAGTCACTCCGTTGTATCCCTACTGCAGTCCGCTGCATACAGCAGTTGGCTTCAGCTCAAGGCCTTCATCTGGTAATGGAGGAGATGGTTACTGTCAGAGAACAAGTAGTTTCAAAGTCCTGTGTAAAGCTGGGTATTTGAATTATTTGTAGTATGTAGATTGGTGGTAAAGGGAAGAAAAGATGGAAACCCCCGACCTTTTACTACAGGTGAGGGAGAATAACCTTGGGCACGGTCAAAATAAGGAGGCTGGAGTGGTGTTTTTGCATAATACAGTCAGCCTTATCTATCTTTTTCCTTCATGTTCTATAAATCGTTTAATGATAAAAAGAAAAATGTTCTTTAGGTAGAAGTACTTTTAAAAATTCGTTGGGTTTTTTTTTTTTGTTACTCTGGGATCACTGTTGGTGTTTTATAAGTACACTTAACATGTAGATAAGAATATTGTAACTTTATCTTAATTGCTTCTTAGTTTTTGTTCTACTAATCAGCAGCTCTGTGCCCAGGTATGTAGTATAAAAGACAGTGAAAACCAAAGTCCAGGTTATACTTTATTTGACCTTATACTGTTTCCTTTTGGACCTGCCATTTTTTACCCACCAACTCTAAGAAACCTGTCAATCTTCACTTTAATGTAACTGCTAAAACTATTCTTGTGAACCATGTAATATGTTCTCTGCTATGTTTTATTTAAAGCTTTCGTGTAATGTGTGCTGTGTTACTTTAACAAGGGTAGGAATGCCGTGCTTACTGGGAGGTTGGGAAGTGAACAGTGCTCAAGACTCCTGAGACGCCT
The DNA here is from genome assembly GCA_013398015.1 of Oreocharis arfaki. NCBI lineage: Eukaryota > Metazoa > Chordata > Aves > Passeriformes > Paramythiidae > Oreocharis > Oreocharis arfaki. Next base: position 79,369 of record VZRR01001193.1, on the reverse strand, counting down.
CTCATCAAAGATCTTCCTCTGTGGCTGAAATGCAGCCAGACTGCAGTTTATTAGACAGTGTTGTCACTGCATGGCTGTACCATTTCAGTCTCATTTTTGACCAGGAGGTTGCTTGCTGGCCTGTGTTTTGCAGAAAAACTGACCTACATTGTCATCTTTTCTTTGGTCCCCATGCTTCCTGGCATTAGAGAGATTGACAGAATTGTCTCTGATCAGCAGAATACAGACCTCTCTCTCTTAGTGTCTTGGACTTAGATTTCAAATTTCAAGCTGCAAAGCTGAAGCATGACAGGGACATGGATGTATGTGGAATCAGTGTTGAAGGCCTTATGAAATGGTTTAAATTGCACAAACTATTCTGTAGCTGCAGACACTTTATTTAATCTGTGTAGCAGTTCCTCATCTCTTAACAGGTGAGTAGTGCTTCTCTTAGTTTTGAGTCAATCTGATCACTGATGGTGTGCTGATAACTTCATCACAGATCAGGTGGTGGGTTCCAGGGTTTGTTTACTGAAGGTACTTGAAACCCTGTGGTGTGGGCTTTGCCATTGAGCATCTTCTGCCTCAAACACATACCACTCTTTATTTCTCATGCTCTGGATTTTTAAAGTTGTAGATTTCTGACTAAAATCTAAACCTGTGTGCTCTAATTTAGAGTGTGCAAGTAGAGGATGTAAGATGTTGGCAGAAACCAACACCTAATCTACATTTATGTATCTGAAATGAGTGGTTTTGAATTTCAACTGATATTAGTGTAAAGTGAAGACTTAGAAATATGGGGGAGACGGGATCTAGACAGAGCCTGAACTGAACCCTGTATTTGGAGATGGAGGGAAAATGTGTTCTAGTGTTGTAATTTGGGGTAGTTTGGAGTGTTGTAGATTTTTCTGGAGTGCATTAGTAAACTTATGAGTGTAACCACATCCAGGCAAAATGGTAGAGTTGGCCAAAAGTCGTGCTGTGCATATATCATGTTATTTTGACTCACCATATCATCTACTGTATTCCTGTGACTAGTGTTCTTGGCAGATTGCAGGAAGATTAATACAGTCGATTTTTAAAAATTTCATATGACAGCTTTTCTTTATTACTAACCTTCATGAATTGAGAAAAATGCCCATATATATATATATATATATACACACACCTATTTCCATTTTTTAATTGCTTGAAGTGTATAAAGGTACTAAAAGAATATTTCAAAGTTTAGTCAAAATTAAGTTTAGAGATATCATTGGGGTTTTAGGTTTGGGTTTTGTTTTTTTTCATGTGGCTTAAACCTTGCTAGGTTATTTTCATTTGTACACTGAAATGTTTGTAGGTAGGTATTTCTGTTTTTAACAAATACTGCAGTAACTGTATGGGAATGAGCACTTTAAGTTTCTGCTGGAAAGGCGAAGATAGGGTTCAGAAAGACATTCAGTGGCTAAGAGAAATTGTTCCTAATGGGTTCTGTCAAAACATGCAGCCTTTGTTTGAGCAAGGAAATGGGTTTCTGTTGGTGAACTTTTAAGTAGTCTCTTGAATTGTAAGTATTTTAGCTCAGCTAGTGGACCTGCTGCCCTGTATAAAAATAACTGCCAGGATTTGCATCTTTTTCCCTCCTGTTGTCTTGAGTTAAGGCAATTTCTTCCCCTTACAGATAGAAGCTCTGGGAGTAATTGAAGAGACATACTGGCACCTGGTTAGGCTGTGCTTCTAATAACATTCTTCTAGAGAAATATTAATGTAAGTTCACCCTGAGAGAGTGAATTCTGAGGATCATGGCTTAGTAGAGAGGTTAGATGAAGGGACAGTGATTTCTATGTTACATTGGGTGGAAATGGTTATGCTTAGTGTGAGGTGGTAAGAATAAACATTTGATTTTAAAATGCATGGTTTATTTTGTACCCAAAGAGTATATACTTCCTTAGCAATTCAGTAATGTAAGTTTAGCATACATATTATGCATGCAGCTTTTAACACTTTCTTTCATTGGAAATACACTTCCCTTAGCTAGGGAACTGGTGGAATTGGTTTGAGTAATCTATGTGCAGAACTATGCATAATCCTTAGTAAAGGCAGAGTGTGCAGATACATACAGCTCTTGATCCTGATCTCAGTGACATAGTACATAAACAAAAGTGAGGTCTTATTTTTTGCGGTATCTCAAGGAGTTGATCCACCAAAGTGTAGAAGCACTAGAAATTCCCAGGAGGGAGAGGGCAAAGAGAGTCTTGAGTACCAAAGAAACTTGGTGGTATCTGACCCCCTCCGAAGAAGGGGGGGACCCCCCCCTTTGTTACTTCAAAGTATAAAAAAGTAACAACTACTTATAATTGATGTGTGGCACTTTTTAATGGAAAGTTTGGTAACATATTGAAAGTGTTTATAAATACTTACAAGATAATTTTTGCTGTCTCAATCTCCCTCAGTCACGTTGAAGTATGGATGATAACATATATCCAAAAACATTTCATCTGCCTATATTTTTTAATAAAAGCATTATTGACACAATTTCTGTTTTACGAAAGAAAGGAGACAGCATTGAAGAAAGAATTTCCTTAGTGCATTATTTAGGATGAAACAGGATACATGGGTAGGGAGGGGGAAGGTTGATGAAGAGTTGTAGGTTAACAGCTTATTGCGTAGCAGGTGTTGATAGCAGGGACTTGCGTGACCACGGGGCTCTGTCTTGAGGTGCAAGAACTGCTAGGATGGAGCAGTACCCGCCTGACCAACTGGGACAAGAGCATCTTTGCCAGTAGTCTGGCCAAACTGGTATTTAGACTAGGACTTACAGAGGAAAGACGTGATGACCCTCAAATCCAGAGGAAAAAGTGGTGGACTGAGCTGGTAAGCTAAGGATGAGGGTGATGTGGAGAGGAGTCCTTGAAAACAACTAATCAGATAAGATAGAAACCCACATGTGTAGGTAAACAAAGAGGAAATACCTGTACAGAGATAATGAGGCCAGCATTATGAGGGGACGGATCTTAGACCTCTTTGGGGAGGTTAGCTGCGGTGACCTGGGAATGCCTTTTCTCTTTGATGAAGTTAGTAAGTGATTATAGCAAGTTTCAGTTTGGGGGTTTTTTTAACTGCTACAGTGTTCTGTCACTCCCCCCCATTTCCCCTCATTGTATTATGCCTGTTATACGGAGTGTTACTAAGTTTATTTTTCTTTAAAGGTACTTCACCACTTTTCTAAAACACATACTGACTTTTTATTAACTTACTTCTCTACAGGGTGTGATAGGTGTACAGTTGGTGGTTACCATGGTAATGGCTAGTGTCATACAGAAGATCATACCTCACTATTCTCTTGCTCGTTGGCTTCTCTGTAGTGGCAGGTAAGATAATTGTGTGAATATGATAATGCATCAGAGTAATAACTGTAAAACATATTGATTTAGTTTGGTTTTTTTAAAAGTAATTGACCATTATTAAATTTATTACCATAGCATTGTTACACCTGATTTGTGGGCTCAAGGTATAAAGGCAGTGTTGCTGTAGAAGAACATACTTGTTTGTTGTTATTAATTATATCAATCATTAAGTTAATTGTTGTTCAGCTCTTAAATTAAAGGTACAAAGTGCATCCCCTAATATTTCAAAGCTAGATTGAATACAAGATACTGAAGAATAAAAGGATTTTTTTTCCTCTGCACTGTCTCTGTCGTGTTGATAATCCACCTCTTGGTTAGCCTTGCATATGAAGAATGCTTAGGTATTTATTAAAAATTATATTCTCTTTTAATATTTCATAGGACAGGATTAGTATAAATTTCAGTACATTACTTCCTTGTAACAATAGATCAAACAGATATAATGAGTTGCAAGAGGAGCATTCCCTGTGTGGCTGTATCCATAATAAGAATGAAAATCAGCAGCTGTTTTGAATATATATCAGTATGTTAAATATTAAAAGGAATTATAGACATTGTGTTTTTTCATTTGGTAAGAAGAACACTTTTTATGATTAGCAGGTAGTGTGCTGTCTTTTCTAATTGTTAAAATTTTGAGAATATCAAATCTTTACTCCCTCATTTCTGAAGGAGTATCCTTAAATAATAAAGTACTCCACGGAAGTATTAACAAGTCTTTACATTGGCTTTTTTTCCTCTACATCTTACAATTATGAGATGTTCCTTCTTAATATTCCACATTTCACCACCCAACTAATGAGAAGTGACTGTAAATGTTGTTTAGATGTGTGTTAGGTATAACAGAAAACAGTAATTGTCAGGTGAATAACACAAACAGGAATCATGCTCTTAACTGTTGTGTGAAGTTTCACTGTTAACCGTATTGGCAGGGTGTTGATCACCTTTCTTGTGCTCTGAAAAGAACTAATGAAAATGAGACTGCCTACGATTTATTTTTAAGGTGTGTCATCATGAGAGTCTTTTTTATCCAAATGACGAATATGGTCCCTTTTATGTCTAAGATTGATTTAAACTTTTATTTGAAAATTTAAATATCTAATTGCTCTTCTAAAATAATTTATCAATATTGTGCCCATGTTCTTCAATTTTGTGAAATTTTCACACTCTGTATCCTTGTTTTAAGGCATGGCATGTGCCAATGATAGGGAGAAGTTTGCTGTTCTAATATTTTTCAAATCCATTTCTCCGTTTATCCTTGCACGTCTGCAGATTGATAAATACCTAAAGCAGGATTTCAGGACTTGGCCTTAGGTAATACTGCTCTTACTGAAGTCAGTGGGAGTCTTACTATTGCCTTCCATGTTAGTAGCCTGGAAAAACTCATTGTTGCTTTTCAGTGTTCTTTTATTTATCTAACTGTTTTAGTGCATTGTAATTTCAGGCACTCTGAGTAATTCCCTGAATACAGGAATTGGATAAAGAATCAGAAATAATCCTGTGTTCCAAAAATAAAAACAAGTCAGAAGCTTCACTGCAACAAGAATCTGAATTTTAATGGCAGAAAAAACCCCAGTTATTTTCTTAGTTAACCTGATAAACGATTTTTTATCTTTAACCCATTTCTCCTTAGTGCTCTCTTTTTGCCAGCGGTATTTTCTTTGACAGACCTATGTGGGTTGAGTGGTAGAGGGTTTTCTACATGCAAGTATACAGGTACAGGCACAGTCCTGAGCAGTGTAGCTGTCTAAGGAAAAGTTACCACCTGCTCCTCCTTTGCTTTGTTAGTAGACTTCAACTAGTCTTTGGTATCCAACAGTGGTTTTCAAGTGATTTGGTTTGAATGTCTTGCTTCCAAAAGATTGGTAGGCAAGATAGGTCTAAAATGTCTGTAGATAGCCCTTGCTAAATGGGAGGGAGGATAAACGTCAGACAAGACAGAAACATTTGAGTGACTAGTTTATTTCAAGATGCCCGTATGTGTTTATGGGAAGTCTGTTAAAAGGAAACAAAGACTTTTCAAAATCTAAAAGAATTATTAGGCTAGACAGACTTAAGGTAATTACTTGTTAATGGAATAAATAGCTATCATTGACTCTTCAAAAGCTATTTACATAAATTGGTTAAGAAACTTTTTCAATAAATGCTATTTTCAGAGTTTGAATGCAACTAAATATGTTTATTAAAAGAATTGGCAGCCTAAATATCTGCATAGGCCTTGTATTATTTTTAACTAACAAAACATTCTCTACCAAAACGTTGCTTGTAAGTTGTTCGGCTATTTCAGTTACTATGTTTTCAGGCCACATCAGGAAGACAGGAGAAAATGGAGGTTTAATTGTGCATTTGTTAATGACCTTCGTTCAGATTAACTAGGGCATGTCTGTGTGTCTGTTGCTGTTCAGACTGACTTGAATATGTCAAAGCCACAGGGTAATCAGTTGCGGGATTTCAGTTTTAAACATATGTAAGCTAAACCAGATATAAACTACTTCTTATTACCTCTATCTTTATGAAAATGTTGGTTCAAATCTCTTGGTTTTGAGATGTTAAATGCAAGGTGTGTGAGGTGCATCAACTGAAAAATACCAAAACTCTTTATCCTGTTAGTTGTAATTAGGTGTCACTTGCAACATCATTTTGTAGTATAATTAAGAGGAAATTGTGTTTTAATTCGTTTGTTTTCAAAAAATTAAAAAGCTTTAAAAAGCTTGTTTCTCTGGTTTATTTGTGTCTCAGTCTTAAAGTCTCTTTTGCAGCAAAGTTTGCACATCACAGATTGCTCAACTGGACCACACATAATAAAAATAAATTAATGAAGTAACTTTCACTCTTACTTATACAAAATTCAGTTCCTTTTTTCCCTTCCAAAACTGTGTTTGTGCAAAATCTGCAATATTTGCAGTTTTCAGTTTTGGAACTGACAGTGAATTCCTTCAATGGAAATTTGAAGTGTGCCATGGTTTGGTGCTCTATTGGCTGGTACTACCATTCTTTTCTCTTGAAGAGTTCCCAAGATGAAGAAAACCTTTCCAAAACAGAACTGGGAATCAAGTATAATCAAATGGCTTGAGATTGTTCGGGTTTTGATGCCTTCCAAATTTGCTTTTGCTAACTTTTTGAAATTGGATCTGACATGATCTCTAATTCACCAACATGGATTTGAGTGGTCCTACTTGGTGAAGTTTTCTTTATGTGAGGTGGTGGTTGTGGATTCATTTATCATCTCTGCATTGACCCATGTCACCATGGGTGACGATTAGTGGCCTTCTACTTCGACACACATTTCTGAAGTCTGTTCCTGTTAATACTTGGTCTCCTTTGCCTCATCATTTCAGAGCGGAGATCAGAGTGACATCATTCCTGCATCTGGACAGTAACCTTCGCTTGTTGAATGTGGGAAAAGCCTTGTTTCAGTTGCTAAGGTTTTTGCCATACTTAGGGATTTAGGTAAAATATACCATCTTAGACATTTAACCATCTCTGTCCACTTCAGAATTTTCATGCCATTTCTTGCCTTTTAAATGAATGAGCAATGAATGGTGCATTGATCTGTGAAAGTGGAAAAACTTGTAGGTCAACTCTGTAAATTAGTGATTTTTTTAATAGCACTTTTTCAAGTAGAAGTTGAAGATATCACTGAGGAGCTGTTTAAGGAAAGGAGTGTTGATGTTACGATTTGCTCTGCTTAAGAAAAAAGAGTGGTAATGATAATTAGATAATAGCTATTTCAGATTCTGGAAAATTGCCGGGTTTGGCGGGGATATAATTATACTTTATAAAGTTGTTTAGAATAGGGTTCTGATGAGTAATTGTAATGGCATAATTACTCTATTGAACTTTTCGACCATGTACAACCGGTTTTGCTGTATTTGATGATATCTTTAAAAGTTGGTGTTTTGAAAAGTGAAGGGCTTTCATGTGAATGATAAAGTGGCAGAGCTTTCTAATTCTGTATAAATGCCGCATTTGCTGAAGAGAGCTGAACTTCAGCTGTTGTTCAGTTCAGGCAGGGTTGGTACTGGCACACAAAGGTGCCTTGCTTAGGAGTGGCAGATGACAGGTGTTTTAGTAAGCGTATAAATCTCTGTTGTGATACAGTTTTTTGAAAGGCATGCTCTAAATTGCTAATGATGGTATTGTTTTACTTGAGATTTTCTTTTTCTTTAGCTTACGATGGTATCAACATCCCACTGAAGAAGAACTGCGGATTCTTGCAGGGAAGCAAAGAGGGAAGAGTAAAAAAGATAGGTAAATATTTAGTTTATCCTTGACTTTCCCCCACCCTCTTTGGTTTGTTTTTTTTTTGCCGGCATGGTGTGGTTCATCTAATAACTTTGCCAGCCTACTTTTGTCTTAGTGTGAGTTAAAACCTGCTAGTTGCATAAGACTGCCCTGCTTGCATTAACTGTCACAGTTCTTTAGCAAAATGTGTTCTTTCAGTTTAATGGAGTTGGACATGCCCAGATTGTGCAGAACTGGTTAATTTCTGTCTGCACAGTGGTCTGTGAAATGCTAATTTGATGGCAGGGGGTTTTTTTAGGGAATGTATGCATTTAGATAAAAACTGAGGAAACAAATCTTAGGACTGTAGCTCTTATCTTGAAGCAGGAGAAGAAAGATTTGATTATATTAGTTTAACATAGGCTTGCAATGAGCCAGCAGTCTTAACAGAGCTGTGAAAAAGGTAAACGGGCTCTTAGGATGTATTATGTGAAATGTTTCTAGCGGAGAGAGAGGGAAATATTCATCCTCTTGGACAGGACACCAGTGTCAAACTTTATCTGGATTACCGTGTACGGTTCTGATCACTTGTGTTCAAGAAAAATTAATTTTGTATGTGAACAGGTGAACAGAGTTGCTAGGATCATCCAGGAAACAAAGTCTGTCTTACTCAAGGAGGCTAAAAGAGCTGGGCTTGTTGAATCTATCAAAAAGACAGCTGAGAAGATGGAATACCTGTCTATTAGCATAAGCTGGAAATAGATTTTCAGTGTTCAGACCTGAAGTTCTGAACAGCCTTACCAGAAGTACAGCAGTGTCAAAAACTGAGACATCTTGAGGTGGTAAAGCTGGCCATGTTGATGAAGTGTTTCTAAACTGGCCATGTTTACAAGAAAACAACCCCCTCTGGTTTTCTCTTTGGTGACACAGGAAGTTTGCTTTAGCTCCATTTCTTCTGTCCCAGTATGAACTCTCTTATAAATCTTAAGATATTAATTAATCTGCACAGTGCTCATATAATCTGTTAATTGTAATGTAATTTTGCCTGCTGTTTCGTAGCTCTTAAACAGCATGGTTAGCAATCTTACTTGCCTCATTTAGGTTGGAAAAGACCTCTGAGATCATCCAGTCCAACCTTGGTCCATGTCAATTAGAACATGGCCCTAAGGTGGTGACTCCACCACACACCGCCCAGGAAGGGCAGTCCGTTCCAATTACATGAAAAAATTCCTCTTGAGGTCCATCCTGAACCTCCTCTGACACAGCTTGAAGCTGTGTCCTCTTGTCTTGTCACGAGTTAACCTTGAGAAGAGACCATCCTTCGCCTGGCTACAGCCTTCCTTCAGGTAGTTGTAGAGAACAAGAAGGTTCCCCATGAACCTCCTTTGCTCCAGGCTGAGCCTCCCCAGCTCCTTCAGCCTCTCCTTATCCAACTTGTACTCCAGACACTTCCCCAGTTCCATGGCTCTTCTCTGGACTTGCTCAAGCACCTCGATGTCTTTGTGGTTGTGAGGGGCCCAAAACTAAACACGGGATTTGAGGTGTGACCTCATCAGTGCTGAGTACAGGGTACAGTCACTGCCCTGGTCCTGCTTCACACACTATGTCTGACACAAGCCAGGATGTCCTTGGCCTTCTTGCCCCCCTAGCCTCATGCTGGCTCGTGTTCAGCCAGTGCTAACTAGCACCCCCAGATCCTCTACTGCTGAGCAGCTTTCAAGTGACTCTGCCCTAGCCTGTAGCACTGCATGGGGTTGTTGTGACTCAAGTATAGGACCTAGCACTTGGTCTTTCTTGTTGAACCTCATGCCGTTGGTGTCATCGATCCAGCCCATCGATCGATCCAGCCTGTCCCAGTCCCTCTGCAGAGCCTTCTGCCCTCCAGGAGATCAACACTCCCATCCAACTTAGTGTTTGCAAATTTACTGAGGGTGCCCTCCATCCCTTTGTCCAGATGATGTATAAAGACCTTGAACAGGACGGGGCCCAATACTGAGCCTTGTGGAATACTCTTAGTGACCAGCTGCCAACTGGATGCAGCATTATTCACCACCATTTTCTGGGTTAAGTTGTTCCTTGTAAAGTAGTAATTTTTTTTTTCCCAACATTCCTTAAAATTAAGCATCTCTTTTTATCTCAACAGTTTTCTGTGACAAAAATCAGGCAAAAAATTGTGAATAAGATTACAATTTATAATTACTCATTTAACCAGTGATACTCGTTCATATGTAAAATAACTTTTATTATGTAATTATAAGTTTAAGTCCACACATAGGAGCCTTAAACTGAAAAACACAATTACACTGCCAAATAATAATCATACTTTAACAGTTGTACTCTTACTGCCTTTCCTCAGCCTTGCCAGTCTTTCACAATAGTAGTAGTAGGTGATTGTACCAGGGTGAATATTAATCACCGGGGAATATAAAACTTCAAAGAAACTAAAGAGGTTATATGGAGGCTTAAATGACGTTTGCTTTGCTTAACAGCTGAATAAATAATAAATTGTTTTTTAATGAATAAACGTCTGTGTCCTTGAAAGAAGCGACTCCTGCTTGAAAAGAGCCATAGTTAAGTGCAAATTGTTGAGGTGGTTTGGATTTACTGATTTAGGTTGCACAAAATGGAATGTACATCTTGTGAGTTATCTCAATAAGGAGATGTGAAACAGATAGTGTGGGAGAAATAAAGATGCATCTATTTGATACTCCCCATGTCTTTGCAAGATCAAGAATCTGCTTTGTCAAGCCCATAGTCTTACAAAGTGTAATACCTGCTCCTTAAATACACTGTCTGAACTAATTTAAAGATAAATGATTAAAGGAGATACAAGGAGCTTGCTTGAAAATTAGCCTTAGAAACAGCTGTAGCGTGAAATTTTAGTTAGTTTTATTCAGTGCATATTACACTTCAGTGTATTATGCTGTAGGATTTAATGACATGTGAGTATTAGTCAGGTTTTCTGCTTCAGAGTAGTTTGTATTATATGAAATTGTTAGGCTAGTGGAAAGGTCCATAGCTACTGTGAATTACTTTGAATTTAGGCATTCAGTGATCCTAGGTGTGTTCTGTCTGTGCCTCTTGGATTGTGGGGCACCTGGGATAATTAAAGTGTAGGAATACCAGGTTTTGTTGATCTGAAATGGCTTCAGTGGTCTAAATGCTTGTCTCACTCAAGATGATAGTATTCCTGGAAAAAAGGCAGTAGGAGAATAATCAGGAGTACAGCTGAGGGCAGGGAAGTACACAGGAGCTTGAAGGTAGTCTAGTCCTTGGGCAGTGTTTGGGACTTCATGTGTAGATTTACATAACTATATTTTTTGAGAAATGCTTTAGATTCTTATCTTAGTTTGTCCATTAAAATTCTTGTATTTCAGGTTATACTAAGGATTAATATAACATGAAAAATTTTATTAGTGCTTTCAGCTTGTATTTTCATCTCACATATGAGCTGATAGGAAAACATTCCTGAAAACTAAGTTTGTGATTGACTGGATTTCTTTTTAATGCTTATACCCCAAAAATTTGTTTTTCTATGGAAAATCCACGTCTCCTTTTCTGATTTCAGACGTGGTATTCTAAAATGTGACAGTTCATTGTTTCCTTCTAGCCTTTTAGAGGTTATAAGTTTTAGGTTTGATTTTTTAATCTAACAAAACATCATCCAATCTCCTTTAATTTTTTTTAAGAGCGTTCTGGGTTTTTTAATTTGAAGTCTACTAGTGTGACTTAATTTCAGAGAAGCAAAGATCATGATATTGGTATAGTTTGAGAGCTCCAGATTTTGTTCTAAATACACACCTTTTTAGATTAGAAAGATACTTTAAATTGCCTTTGCTTGATGACTAGTAGGTTGGACCTTTCAAACATCTAGGTTAGTCCAGCTCATGTGATGTACTTGCTTGTTGTGACAAAGGACTAATGCAAGGGGTTTTTTTGGTTTTTTGATTTTGGGAACACTCTGTACCTCTGAATAGAGAAAATCAGTGGGTCAAAATAAGTACTGTCCCCTGGATCTTGACTCAATACATGCTCAGGTTGAAGCATCTGGAAGCCATTTAATCCCATACTAGTACAGGATGTCAGAGTCTGTCGGGTTATAGCTGGGAGCCATTGACATACCTGGTTGTTTTCCAAGATTTGAACTTGAAGTACTACTTTTTAGCTAGAGACAAAAATACTTGTATTTGGAAAAAAAACAGTCTGCATTTTTCTTAAATTTGAAATGTCATTGTATCTTGAAAAAGTCTATTTTGTCATATCCATGCTTGTACTACCTATTTATTTATTTATTTATTTATTTTACAGAAAATATAATGGTCATATTGAAAACAAACCCTTAACCATTCCAAAAGATATTGACCTTCATCTGGAAACAAAATCTGTAACAGAAAGGGACACTATTGGTAAGAGTATGCAAACAGTAATACATTATTTCCAATATATCCTTATTCTCTCAAGTGTTTATTTGTGATTAATGCAGAAATATCTTTTTTGTAGACAGTGAATGAATAGAAGCAAAATTGGTCATAAATGAGAAAGCAGGTAGTAGGGCTAAGTCTCCTTTTGTGTTCTGTGGGTGACATTTTAATAGCGGTGTTGTGGAAAGGGATCAGTAGGTGAAATCCAGCATAAAGCACAACTATTGTATCAGGCTCCCATAGCAATATGAGACAACACCAAAAGAATCACATTGTAGTCTGTTCAAAATAGAGTTTTTAGCTATGTACAAGAAAATAACAACTGGCAGACATCAAGCCATATACTTTCTGATCATCTAAAATAGGAAATGTGCTGTAGCATAGGAACCTAAGACCTTTCAACCACACTTCTGAAGCATTCAGGTAAAATGCTTAAAAATGGCAAGTAACAGTACAGAAATATGCAGCATTAAGTGTTTGGGAAGGTACTGGGTTTTTTTTTTAGATGGTGATTTTTGATTACTTAATTATAAGCAGTCATTCTGTTACAGAAAACTCATACATGGGTATGCATGTGATACATATTTTCTTTCTACTTACATTTTTATATTTATGTATTCTCTCGAAAAGTATGGAAAGAAAGAATGCATATTCCTGTGCAGGAGGCTTCTCAGCTTAAATTGTAGGAGACAGTGTTTGCGTAACAGAAATTAAGTTTTTGAAGCTGGCACATAAATAAACAGAGTGTTCACAAGTTTCAGCTAGTGTTACGTTCTTGAAACTGTAGCATTTAATTGTCAACTTGAGTGATACAGGATAGGGTTTACTGTGTTTGAAAAGTAATGTATACAGTCTTTTGGTGAATCTAACCAGATTGTTATTTCAAAATAAGTGTAGGACTTGGAAATACATAAGTTTGCCTCATTTAATATCTTTGCCAGCAGGTAGCTTATAGTCAAGTCAAGCATTCAGTAATGTTTTCTCACTTCAAATTGTGTAAATGTAGGGAAGGTGTTTAGGAGGGACAACTTGTGTTGTCACAAATTGTCCTTTGCAGTTTCCAACACCTGTGGGAACTCTCTCCATAACATCCAGCCCGTATGCAACACAGTATGATCCCCGGAATTTTTACAGTGAAGTTTACACAACGATTATTGCTTTATAGGATGTATTAACAAAATCTTGGAGAGCAAGCCATCAGTATCTTAGATGGTTGGTTTTTTAAAATAAAAATAAGTGGTTATTTGTGATATAATAAATGACAGCCAGTGAGCTTTTAATCTTTAACAAAGGGTCAAAAAACCCCTCTTACCTGGAATTGCAGCTGGACTCAACAGGAAAACTGTTTACTCTCTGTGTTCTAAAATCTAAATTAGGTATGCTTTTTGGATTTAGGATGTTAAAAAAGGTGAGGTGATTCGATAGTAGAACCTTGTAGCCTTATAAATTTGAGTAGTAATCAAGTATTGGATGACAGAAGTGAAGAATGAAGTTCACATTGTTGAGTGACTTTTTCACTGTTGCATTTTGCTTGGTTGATCTGGGTGTACCTAAACTTCACTTAAATACACTTAATACACAATTGAAAACCTCTTTTAATTGGTACTTCATCAGTAACTGCCTTGAAACATACCTTTAACATTCACAAACTTTATATTTTTCAGCACTGCATTACTTTCCGGAATATCAGTGGTTGGTGGATTTCACTGTTGCAGCTACAGTTGTGTATGTGGTGACAGAAGCCTATTACAGCATTATGAAGCCCTCACAAGAAATGAATATCAGCATAGTGTGGTGTCTGCTTGTCTTGGCTTTTGCAGTGTATCCTTTTCTGTTTTCCTGAATCCCTCTACCTGTTCTGAATAGTTTACATCGTTCTGCAATTCATATAAATCTCTGTGTCATTGATGGATAGGATACAAAAATATTTAGCATTTGCAAAAAGGATCCTGTAAGCTTGTGCCATTGTTGGATAATGTGTATGATGTACATGCTCTTTATAAATGCTGGTATCATTAGCTTATTAACATCAATACCAGACCATTTACGAGAAAAATACATATATGCAAATACAGTTAGTGCTCATCTGTAGTATGTAGTGGTTCTAAACTAACTTGATTTTGCTCAGTTTGGCAATCAGAAATAGTTATGTGTACAGAAAGTACAGCTTTTTGAGAAGTTCGGAAATTTATTGCACTTTTTTTGTTTTCAGTATGTGTAATCTGACAGTTCCTGAACAGAATAGTATAGTGATGTGTATACTAGTTTATTGCAAAAATACATGCATGAATTCATAATTTTAAAATAAATTCAGGGCATTCTTAGAGAAAATAAGTTATGTAGACAGTTGTAGGAACTGAGCTCTGTGTTTTTTACTGGAGAAGGCAGTATCAGACATAGGTGCTTGCATGGTAGTTAACTGTTTTTCTCATACCAATCCAGACGGACACTTTAGGGAGGAAAGTTGCATTTTAAAGATATGATAGGGGATAAAGCAGTGGAATTGAATAAAGGCTTGTAAGAGTGCAGATTATGGAAAGGTGAACTGGAAAGTAATTGCTACAGCTCCTCTGCTCATTCAGCAGCTGAGAACAGATAAAGTGCTAAGTTACAGTTGATAAACCTCTTGAATATTCAAAATTGTTTCCTTTGTGTAAATTTTAGTTTCTTTAGAGATTCTTACCGTGTTGTGGTTTGTTCAGTTGGTTTGTCATTTTAGCAGTAGCTGGTGGTGTTATGTAAAACCTTGAACTCTAATATTTGGTTACATTTGGCTAAGAGTTCTGAATATGCTAATCCTTGTCTGTCCTTGATAATTATTAAAATGTGTGCTGCCTTTATGGTATGGACAGGAATTCTTTTCTAAGTAGATTGAAGTATAAATGATAGAATTTTTCCAAAGTCTTTGTTTGTAATGTATGAAAACTTGCTAGAAGGGAGAGTCAACTCACATTTGAAAAAAGGACTGTGAGTAGCTTGCTTCCTGATCAGGTATTTCTCCTTTGACATATCAGTGAATGGATCCATGGTCCAAAAGGTGTTTTTTCTAGTCTACTGTGATAAGAAAATTGGTGTCTGGCTCTTGTGCACCTTTTAATTGTATTACAGCTATAGTATAGGTAATATATAGTTGTTACTGCACATCTTTTGTTTTATTTTTTGGTGTGAAGTCAGGAATTTCAGTTTAATCTTTGCAGAAGGAAAGAGAAAGAGGCAGCTACTTCTTCGAAAATCAGAAGTGATAGCCAGCACCTTTCACTCCGGTTTTGAGGATGAGGGGGAGTTTAATAGAACTAACAGAAAAACAAGCTTCTAATACTAAAGCCACAATGTACTCTTAGATTTATTGGTGACACTGCCCTATTTGCTGCATCTATCCTGTTTCAGGAGTAGTCAATTTACATAACACTACAGTAATTGCAATTCTAGGTGAAACAGAGTTGTAAATTATATATTGTAGGAAAATCCACTGCAGTAACACTTTCTTACTATGGTTTTGAACACTGTCCTATCATTGCTTTCATTTGATCATCAGTTCCGGGCAAAACTTTAAAAAATAATTAAGTTGCCTGTCAGTGTAAGATTTTTTTTTGTCTCAGTAGTGTGAATGTGCAAGTAGCTGTTAGAGTCTGTGCTTAGTACCTATATGAGGAGTTATTGGCCATGTAGAAGGAGGCAGTAACAGGAAGCACAGTCTAAACTCTGTATTAGCCTTAACATCTCCATAAATATGTTAGCATAACTTTTTCCAGGCAGTGACAGCTTTTGGGGTGAAGGAAGTACAATACAGAGGTATTGGTAACACTTCTTATGGTCACTGGAACCTAGTCAGATGAGATTTCAGAAGAAGTTCATTCATGTGTTGTGACATCAGGCCTTTGGGATGCAGAGAGTACTTAAAACTTACTCAACTAATCACTAACTCAGTATGTCAAGACCAGAAATAATTCTATGATAATGGAAGATTCAGAAAAATTTGGTTGCCTCTATATTTTTTACGGAAAGCGGTCAACACGATATGTCAAAGTTAAATCTAGAACAACTTTGTGTTTTGCTGAGAAGTGTTTCTTTTATTTCATGCCTGTGTGTTAAGAGGTGATAAGTTATACTAAAGATACAAAGAAAGTTTGCGGATGATAGAAAACTGGGAAGAGCTGTTGACTCCCTTGAAGGCAGCATGGTAGAGATCTGGGCAATCACCAAAGGTATTAAGTTCAAGAAGGGAAAGTGCTGTAGTCTGCACCTGGGATGGGGCAACCCTGGATGTGTGGGTAGACTGGGGAACAGGAGTCTGGAAAGCAGTGCCATGGAAAAGAACCCAGGGCTGCTGGTTGACAGAAGTTTGAATGTGAGTCAGCAGTGCCCTGGCAGCCAGGAGGAGCCAGCGTCGCCAGCCAGGCGAGGGACGGTATTGTCCTGCACTAAGAAAGACATTCAGGTGTTGGAGAGTCTCTAAAGGAGGCCACAAGGATGGTGGAGGTTTTGGAGAGGAAGCCGTATGAGGAGTGGCTGAGGTCAGTTGATCTGTTCATCCTGGAGGGCACTGATGGAAGACCGCATCACAGTCTGCCACTTCTTCCTGAGAGGAAGAGGAGGGGCAGACACTGATCTCTTCTCTCTGGTGCCCAGTGACAGGACTGGAGTAAATAGCCTCAAGTTGTGTCAGGGGAGGTTTCAGCTGGATATCAGGAAAAGGTTCTTCACCCAGAGTGTGGTTGAGCACTGGAACAGGCCGCTCGGGAAGTGCTCACAGCACCAAGCCTGACAGAGTTCAAGAAGCATTTGGACAGTGGTGTCAGGCACATGGTGTGATTCTTGGCGATGGTGCTGTGCAGGGCCAGGAGCTGGATGATCCTATGGGTCCTGTCCAGCTCAGAATATTCTGTCCTTCTGTGAATCCACAGTTTTCATGTGTTTTAGTAGGAACAGAAGATGGATCGTATTCACTTCAACCATATGAACTATAAAATTCAAGAATTCCGTAATTGCAGCAGTTAAAAAAATAAAATTATTTTTGTAAAAATATATACCATAACTTCTACAGTGCCGGCAGCTATATACAGTATGCAAGGTAGACAATTTATAATGCTTCTTTGTGGCAAAAAAGAATGGAAGGGGGGCTGGTATGGGCAATCTATTAACATAGCACTGAATACTCCCAAACTATTCCTTCAGTAGCTCCTGAATATTAGGTCATGCAGTGGAAGGAAGTGCTATGAAGCAAGCCATAATTCTTCCATTTTCTCCAACCCAAGAATAGAAGCAGCTGTGATTATTTAACTAACAGAAGGTTTCAGTCATGTGCAGTTTACATAATCATTAATACATTTATTGAGTTCTGAATCTGCACTGTAATTGGAATTTAATGTTAGTATGCATTCTTTTTCCTCACTGAATTTTCCAAATCCTTTAGGCACAATCCATAGTTGAAGTCACAAAGTATCTAGGGGGTTATAAACCTGATTATAGGTTAGGACTGTTGATCACAAACTGTTATTAAGTCCTTTGTATAACTTCAGGGTGTTTTTAATTTGTAATTAATGTCCCTAGCTGTAAAAAGAGCCTTGGTTTAAGCATGTGTTTTTAGAGAAACAAGGCTTTCCAGAACACAGTCTGTGTGATCTATCATGTACTTCTTTTTGGGACGAGGTAAGTCTTCCTTTTGATGCATCAGTTCTTTCTGTAAAGTGTGAAGGGATCTGAAGGTGATTACTGTGAGATTAGAATTACTAGATGCTGTCCTTAGACCACTTCACATTGAGCATTTTCGAATCTCTCTGCATATACATGAAATTCAGCAGTATGTATGTTAAATGTGTTGAAGTGTGATATTGTATAATCATACTTTCTTGAGAGACTGATGATTGTTCAAATGTTTTACTAAACAGATACCCCAAAAAAATGTCTTCATGTACTCTACATGTTAAAATTCTTTCAGTATTAGAAATGGGCAAATACAGCTATGTTGTTGCATAGTGGAGGAAAAAAGTGGTACAGATTACACTTAAAATCTTGGGGGTTTTTTTTCTCTTCTTTTTTTCCAAATCACATACTGCCTGGAGTGATCTCCAGATACTTCATTTAAATCTGGGCCGGATATTGCCTACCATTTAAATTATAATGAGCTGCAGTTCATACTAATAAGAGTTGATAGTGTATCATGAAAAGTTTATCCTGATATGTTTTGTTTTACAACTAATTTAGAAATTGCTAAAAACAGAATACTCAATAAATATTTTTAAAACACCCTGATAACAGAGCAGGTGATGTCTTAAATGTTTGTCTTTGTGGCAGTGGGGCTAGATGAAAGGATTTGATACATCATACCAGATCATAGAGGGGTTTTAAGGCTGACTCTGTTTTTCCAAGGTGAACATAGGATAAATTTTTCTTTCCTAGATAGGCCTCAATGTGCTGTTTTCTTAACTCTCTTTGATAGCTGAAAGTCCCAAATGTGTGTATAGTTGAAGTGCTTGAGGACATGGCCTAGTGGTGAACTTGTTGGTGTTGGGTTCATGGTTGGGCTTGATGTTAAACGTATTTTTCAAACAAAATTATTCTGTCTGAAAGGAGAGAAATGTAAGTTCCATCTTTTCATGTGTCTTCTTTCTTGTTAGAAGTAAGCCTAGATCAGAACTCTACTCCAGAGAATTCCTGCCTACCCATTATGTGATTATTGTGCTTTAATATGTTCTGTAATTTAACCTGAAATTGCCTGAACACATATTACCTACAAAAGAAATAAATGCATATGATAGAACAGCCCTAGTGTAGATGACCAAAATACAAGTTTATAATTCTTAGTTATGGTTATTTTACAAACTTAATTTTCCTTGACCTTTTTCATGTGTAGTAAGGTACTGTTTTCATTGACTACCCATTATTTCAAAGTTGAGGACGGAGGTGAAAGATCAGTCTGTGTCACCTTTGGGTTTTTTTTCTTTGTGAAAGCAATGGCAATACTCATTGTGACAGAAAACTATCTAGAGTTTGGATTGGAATCAGGTAATTCCTTTCTTCAGTATTTGAAACAGCTGTAGTGATTGCATGAGATGAAAAAAAATATTTCCAGCATTTTTGAGAAAATCTGCAGTAAAATGAACGGTGAAAGTCACACACATCTAAGAAAATGTGCTTTGAAATTAAGAGTCTAAATAGTATCCTGTGTATTTTCCTGACTTTCTCTTAAATAGTGTAATCTTTGCCTAGATTGTTTTGTTAATTGTATTTACCTTCCAGTTATAGATTTAGCCCTTTTTGACTTTTATAGTAAAGTGTAGCTCCCTTACCAGAAAAGAATTTTAAAACTTACCTTTTTAGATCTTCCCAAAGGGTCCAAATATTACAGATGTTGTTAATCAAGTTTTATTGTAATGTGGCTAACTAATTAGCACATGAAAGAGCTCTGCTAGACATATGAAAAATTGTTTTAAAGATGACTTGTTACTCAGCATTTTATTTCACAAAAGGGATTCTTCATTTGTTCTGTAATAAAGAAAATATCTGTGTCTTTGCAGGATTCTCGAATTTCTCAGAAAGTGCTATGCAGTTTCTTGAAAAACAAGGTTTGGAATCCCAGTAAGTTCCTGGAAATACACTTGTCTGTTTATATGTGAATTTATAACTGAACCATTTGGGTTTTCTTAGCAAGTATTTGTCTTGCATGTTCTGCTTTTGTACAGGGTTATAATTCCTACAATAGTTTAAAGATGTTAATGAAAAGGATCTGAAAGTACCCACAAGTAACTGAAGTTGCATTAGGGTTTTCATTTTAATATGGAGATAATTTCTGACATTTTGATTGTAGTTCATAAAATATAGTTCAAAAGTGTAAATACGTTTTTCACAGTATTTCCCTTCAGCAAGGATCGTTTAAAATAGATACTTATTTTTTTGTCATTCCTGTGGCAATGCAAGAGGATGAGTGTGCAAAAGCTACAAAGTGGAGTTTGTGTAAAAGCTGTCATTAGGAGTAAATTGTGTTGTTCAGTCTTGTTTTCAGGTTGTAACTGTGTTCCTATCATGCAAAAAACATCTACTTGCTACAGAACATCCAAGTTTTATATGGACTGCTGAAGGAGCATTCCATAGTGTGTGATGTTACATAAATATACAAATACTGTCATAGGCAGCCTTTGGATATTGCAGAATGGATTCCTGTTACAGTTCCTTATACATGTGTGTTAGAATTTAGGGAGCGTTTCATCACTGCAAGCACAGCATTGAATTTCTTGCGTGGTAGGTCTCAAGTATCATGCAGAAGCCATGGCATATCTTTATTTTTGAGGAACAGACGTTTCCTCAAACTATGTTAGTGTAACTTATGAAAACTCATGAGAATCCAGTAACTGAATCCCATGTGTTTCTTAGCCTTTCTTTAACCTGCTTTTCTAAGCGATTGCAAGGTCACTAACTTCAGAATTCATTTTCATGTTAAGTGTTTGATTAGTTTTAAACTATTGAAGTGCTTTGCCTGTTTTTAGCAGCAACTGAGTTAATGATGGTGTCCTTTGATAGTGTAGGTGACATAGATTAAGAAAGAATCTGAAACTCATTTTGGATCCCTAGATTTGGGTTTGTTCCTCTTTAATCTGTTATTTATATTTCATTGTAACTGTGATTCTTTAGTTGTTAGTTTCAGGGTTTTGGTTTGGTTTGGTTTTTTCTTTCTGTAATCCAGTGTTTGTTACTTACGTAATTAATTCGGTGATTTGGTTGATCCTGGATATTTCTCCTGTAATTTTTATATACAATACTAATAACTTGGAAGAGACATGTTAATGGCCACACGTATATTTCAGATAAATCTGTGAAAAGCTACAGTAATACAGTTTGATAGAGCATTTTAATGGATAATGGTAGAATAAAATACCCATTTTATCTTTGAGCAAGTAAACTTACAAGGCATCTGTTCCTCCTAAAAACATAATCCTTAAATTCATTTTATTTTAGCTATTTCTGTTACATAATTTGATGTTAATTACAATATAAAATTATTCTTTTTTTTTTCTTCTTCTCTACTAACAAATTAACATCTCACAGGCAGTAAATTAGGTTTTCTGGTTTTTTAGGAAATAAATAGGTGCCTTGGTTGGGTTTTGAAAGTATTTTAAAAAATTTTAATTTCTGATTGGTTTGTAATAATGTTAGTATTCCAGAGGAAGCCTATAGAATAATGTTGGCTTTTTAAATTAAATGTTAGATACTGTTGGGTTGAAAGTAGTCTCTGATACTCCCTGCTCCCCCAACTTCCTCCCCAAGAAAATGCTTATTTCCTTTCTTTTCTTTTAGGGGTCCTGTGTCTAAACTAACCTTCAAATTGTTCCTGGCTGTTCTGTGTTCACTTATTGGTGCTTTTTTGACATTCCCTGGCTTGCGACTGGCTCAAATGCATCTGGATGCTCTGAATTTAGCAACAGAAAAAATAACACAGTAAGAGAAAATATATGCAAATAGGTGTATGCTACTCAGTCTTAAATCTTTCATGTCTAAAAATAAACAAACTATTCCAACAAGAAGGTAGTGACTTAAGACTTCTGTTGCTGCCTGCTTTTCATATTTTGAGCAGATTTGCAGTCTGCCACTTTCTGCTCAACCTGTGCTATGCCAGTCTGTTACATTCTTTGCCTTGTAATTAGGAGTCCCAATTAAAGGAGCTTTCCTTTCCTCCTGCAAGAGCTCCACCACAAATGTTTCCGTGTCCAGCTTTCTTTCCCCTATCATGTCTTTCCAGAAGTTAAGATAATCCTCAGGAAGTACAAGTACAACCACAGACTTTTTTTTCCACCCACACTTCTAGCTGGGCATTATTTCTTTAATAATGTTAGCATAGGCTAAAATGCAGAAATGACCCAGAATATTTAATAATGGTCATATGTTAATACCTTTAATAAATTAAAGGAATATTTTTATTTTCAGCCATCCTTTCATTTGGTAGTAAAATGTTCTGTCCAATTTAACTATTTCTCTTGAGCATTCTCTGGTCAAGGGTGAAACTCCAAGTGCCTTTCAGAGATCTTGGGTGTTGGTGTTTAGTACATGATAATGACAGATTCTGCAGAATAGGGCCGTGTGGGTACTCAGTCTGGTAAATTTCCTAAGATAACCATTATGTTCTCCAATAGGAAAATTTGTTCAAACTGCATTTTTTTTCTTTCCCTTCAGGAATGCTCAGCTTAAAAATTAATCTGTTTGAAGTGAGTCCGTCAGTCTTGGTAAATTTATAAGCAAATACACTTGCACTCAGTGTAGTTGTCCATGTATAGCAGCCACCTATTGGCTTGTTTTATCTGCTGGTACATTTCTGTCTGTGTGTAGACTGTGACTGAGTCACTTCTTAATCTGTTCTTTTCAGATAAATAAACTACTTAGTTCTTAATTGTTATGTTTCTCAATATTTTAAAATTCCTTGTGTCTTTTTTGTAAGTATTCCAACATCTTCCTTGGTCAGTGGACATGACATCCTAGGCAGAAATACAAACTCTGAAACAAAAATCCAGTAATCAAGAACTGAAGGGGTATTAATATCCACTGAAGTGTGGTTATGAAAATTAAAACTTCTCTAGCTTCTTTAGACGGTATTGGAACTGGTTGTTGAAGATAACTTTGTGCAACACCACCAAGCTATTTTCAGAAGTCTACCAATACTTTGAGTATTCAACTGGAACAATGTAAAAATTGCATTAAATGGATTAAAAGGTATCAATGTAATTAGGTAAAGCCATTATAAGGAATAATTGTCAAGTGATAGGTTCTAATAAACCTGAAGAACAATACTTGTCTTTGCTGATGCACATTGATTTGTAAATGAGTAGATCATTTATTGACTACAGTTGTTTGACAGTGACTGAAGGGGAGTTGTAAATGAGGATGATGTGTCAGTGATACAAGCTCTCTAAGCTGGGTGCTAAAACAATGTCTGTCTCTGCAGTCAGATACATACTCTACTTAAACCCAACCAAAACAACTACAAAGAAAAAGCCAAACAAACAAACAAAACACAAAACCAACAAAAAACAAACAAAAAACCTTAATCAAACCAAAAGTCTCCAAGTCCCCTAAGCTGCTCAGAAAAAGCACCAATGTCCCTTAAAATCCAACAAAAGAACCAAAACTGAAGAACCCAAATAAGCCCGACACAAAATCTATTCCTTAATGGAATGGAACATTTAGCCCGCAGGGAACACTGACCAAAAGAAGCCCAAAACCTTAAAGGTTAATGATTAAGTACCCCTTTGCTAATATGTTCAAAATGATTACTGTGATTCTTTCATGAGTATAGGGAGTAAGTTCACTGGTTTTGGGTAAACAGAATAAAAATCATCTGGTGTCCGTTTTGATTTTGAGAACTGGTTTGATTTTTTTTCTTTGGCAGTAGTATCCTTCCCTGCATATATTTGGAGTCTTCTTAACAAATTTGTACAGTTTTTGTACACATTCCTGCCTTTGCCAGAGCCTGCTTCAAGGGTATTTTAGCCTTTCTGCTTGTTCAAAAAAACAAAAAAAAAGAAAAAAGTGATTCTCACCATCCTTTGGCACATTCCAGTCCATTCACTCAGTAGTATCTCTTAAATAAGTAGAAGCTCAGGTAAAGGCTTTCACAATCTAATGAAATGCTTTGGACTGTTCCTTGATGCTGTTGCATTCCCTAGCAACACTTAATAGCTAGCAGGGCTTATTTCTTCATCTGAAACCAAAGATTAAAATTTGTGTATGATGACAACTTCAGTAGCATGCAAACATTTTAATTGTTTTAGGAAGCTTGATAGTTTGCAGTCAGGAGGGTCTTCTGTTCTTTAGAACAACTTTTGATTACATCATTTTTTCTGTAGTGTAGAAGTAGTGTAGTGTTTTCTAGAGTGTAGTGAATCTGATGCTCTTAGAAAGGAAATACTGCACTAACAAAACAACCCAATCTCTTCAACTGTTCTCATTTCACTTTAGTAATGAAAAATGAGTGGGAAAATGTGTTTTAGAAATAGAGAAGAACATTTAGAAATAAAGATATTAATTTCAGGGAGAACTCCAAAAACTATGTCTCCTTTTTAAATTCCACTGTTTTGTACTCAAGGATTACTAAGGAGTACTATGTTTATTTTTATTGTGCAGTTTCATACAATGCTTTTAAAAGGGAAAAGCTGTGCTAGGTTTTTGGATTTTTTTTTTTGTCTGAGTATCTTTAATTGAATATAAATACCAAGTTTCATTTAGTCAGGGTTTCTAAGTAATATTCTTCATTAAAGTGTGAAATCTGACCTCTGACAACTCTTTCTCCTGTTCTTTTTTAAAGCCAAAATCCAGTGTGATTTCATAATATGTAATATTACTGTTTTGTTGAAATTTAAGTCATACCTATAAAATAGGGAAGTAATTTTCTTATTTATCTTTCTCCCAACTATTTTAAAGTCAAGATTTCTCCTTTTGAATCTGTATACATTTTCGAAAGTATGGTCATTGTTTTTGTTTACTAACTTCCCAGTTTTTTATCTTCTTTCAGAACATTGCTACATATAAACTTCTTGGCACCTTTATTTATGGTTCTACTGTGGGTAAAACCAATCACTAAGGACTACATTATGAACCCACCTTTGGGAAAAGAGAGCATTCCTTTGTAAGATTTCCTTTAAAAATTCTTTCTGGGGTATTGAGAACAAAACAATGTCTTAGAGCTTTTTGAAAGTTGCAGAGCCATGAAAGACTTTTTTAGATGTTGTTAGAGGTATTGTGGAAGGTGCAGCTGAGTTCCAGAAAGCTTCTGTAATTTCAAAAGAATGAGAAATGGTTGCAGGATATTGTTAAGGTGGTGGTTCCCAAAAAGCTGCTGTCTTCTGACATCTCCTTGGCAGTAAAGGGTTGTTCTTTTTAGGGGTGGAATACCGCCTCACTACTACCTGCTGGAACCTTGTATCATGCGTAGTGGTATAGGAGAGGAGTGGTTTCACTGAAAACAGTAGAGATATGTTGGCCTGAGAACTGAGCTAGGAGGTTTGTCTTAAGGTCTACATGCTGATGAAGTGGTATTGAATTGATACGTAAAATATTTAAAATATAAAAAGGGAAAGAGTTTCCAAGAAGAGTGGTATCAGAAATACTGTAGAAGTAGCACAGTTGCTTGTCATTGTCACAATTAGTCTTGCTAATTCAAAATAGACTTGAAAAAGATATGATGGGCTGATACATTTCTTGCTTTCTAGAGGTGAGCTTCTAAAGTGATCCTGTGACCACTGAGCTGTTACATAAAACACAACAAATGTACATTTGTTGTATGTCTTTTGTTCCTGGCTTTACCTTAAAATGGGCGTTGAGCTATAACTGGCTATCTCAGGCAACTGAAGTACCCATTTACAGTCTAGTACTATGTACTGTCTAGTCCTGTGTGTCTGAAAACCTGTAATTATCTGAGCAACCCTGGGCTTTAGTGTCCTGCCTTCTTTACTCAGAATTTCAGCATTTAAGAACTGCTCTTGTTTACAGACAAATGAATACTAATTTGGATGTAATGGCGTAGGGCTACTGAGAAGTAGTAGGAAAGAGAAATAGAAGGCAAAAGTAAATATTATTTGCATGTGAACTTCGTAACTGTAGTTTGCCTGTTAACTAGTTTTGACAGTTTGCCTCAAGATTACTTTGCAGAAGAAACAAATTACTGTAGCAGGTGGTCTTTGGAAAACAGCATTACCCTTTGTTTATTATCCACAGAATGTCAGAAGATACATTTGATACCGTCAGATTGTGGATTATAATCCTGTTGTGTGCTTTACGGTTGGCTATGATGCGTCATCATTTACAGGCCTATCTAAATTTAGCCCAGAAAAGTGTGGATCAGATGAAAAAGGAAGCTGGTAGAATAAGTATGGTTGATTTACAGAAAATGGTAAGTATGGTGGCACTGAGGTTATATATCTGTAGTACTTTGACACTGCAAATGGTTTTTTCCAGTTTGTTGTCTTCTGCAGCAGCAGAGCTCACATCTGAATTAAGCTTTCTAGACTGTATCTCCTATAAAAATAGTACCATTACAGATAAATTCTGCAAACCAAAATATAGAGAGATGCATCATCTGTGTTATGCAGATGGTTTGTCGTTGGTTATTTGGAAGTTGTTACAAAAGGTCCCTTCCAATGAGTAGTTATCTGTAACAACAACATGGGAAAGAAAAATTGAATTTAGCTAGAAGGGTAAAATACTGTTACCAACTATGATTTTTAAATTGAGGGAGAATTTATGATAAGGCGGTTATACAGATGTTTAATTCTGTCAAACCACTTTCAAGAAATTTCTTAGGGTTCTTTTTTTTTAAAGAAAAGTAGTAACGCATACCTTGAACAAATGGAGGAGGTAAAATGGGTGTTGTGTGTTGCCTGCAAAATAAGCTTAAATTTCTATGTTGCATGATTGTGCTGTCTAATGATCATGCTGAGTTGGGGCGTATTGCAGGACAATTATTGAAGCATGCCATAAGACAAAGACTCCTCTTCCAGGGTTGCCATTATTACTTATAGTTACACCAAGTGTCTGTAGGTCATGAGTGAACTGTGCAGTAGTTACTTACAAAGTGGCTAGGAATTTGCTTCAGAAAAAAAGTCAGGAAATAGATGTAGTAGCAACTGGTTAGAATGGAACTGTGCTGATTGCTGTAAATGCACTGTTTTAGTACTGGGAATTTTATTCCTATCTATAAAACAGTAATGTCTTCTCTATGTGGCATTTCTTAAATCCATTTCTCCAGTATCTTCATGTGTTCTCTTTGAGAAGGCCATAGTCACTAGATGTAGTCTTGTCTTGTTTCACTAATCATATCTGCTTTACCTTTTTTTAGGAAATTCTGCTAGTGAATTCTTTCCTGTCTGTCATTCTGCAGATCATTAGTGATTCTTGTGATCATTACTTTTAAATTTATTTTTGTCATATTCCATCAATTTTTTGACAATATTTTTGTCTCATGCTTTTTCTTCTGCAGTGTCTTACTGCTTTTTCTTCTCATGTTAGTTTTTTGATGTTTGCTCATTAAGAAGCCCTTTGAGGCTTGAGAGGTATTCCAAAAACTGTCGTGTCTGCGTTCATGATTTTTGACACCCTGCATTCTGTTCTTTTTTAAAACCCAGGTAGTTTTATTTCACTGCTTGCTTGCTACTGATTTTATGACTTTTTACCTTCTTTATTTGGTTTAATCTTTTAGGTCAATAGTTTATATAAAATTTGTAATGTTACAATCTTGAGAAAAATAGCACAGATGGAGAGTAGGGGAAGGGATATATCGGAATGGATTTCAGTGAACCATGGTGTATAACTGAAATAAAGATCATTTAAATGCTGTTATTGA
The DNA here is from genome assembly GCA_013398015.1 of Oreocharis arfaki. Lineage (NCBI taxonomy): Eukaryota > Metazoa > Chordata > Aves > Passeriformes > Paramythiidae > Oreocharis > Oreocharis arfaki. Next base: position 52,037 of record VZRR01001193.1, on the reverse strand, counting down.
TCTAATGAAAACTCAACTTGTCATTGTTTTTAAAATACAGTTGTTTTGCAGTTGGAAATCTTAAAAATTTTTATATTAAATATAAAAATAGAACATCTTAAAATATAACCAAGCTCTTATTTACTCTCATTTTTATGGGGCTTCAGACTGTGACTACTACTTCATTTTTGAAATAGGATTTAGTTTGTAAATAATTGGGAACTTGAAAAATTAAACATATATATTTATTTTTGTTTCTGGTGTATTAAAATAGGAATCATTGAATGATGAGATGCAGTTTGCAGAAGCGAAATTGATCCTTCTTTTTAACAGAATTGATGCTTAATGCATAAGTACTGGGTTTTTTAAAATAAATTATTTGTTTTTTCTAGACATGTTCATAAAGGTCTGCTTTGATCAACCAGGACTCATGAACTTTACTCTCTTGCATTTTTCCAGGTGGCTCGGGTATTCTCTTATCTCTGTGTAATTGCACTGCAGTATGTTGCACCATTGGTAATGCTCCTTCACACAACTCTGCTCTTGAAAACACTAGGTAGGTAAAATCGGATCAACAAAAGTTTATTCTGTTCTGCACAAGACTTTTTTATTTTTACCTGACTAAAGAGAATTAGAATTCATGGGTACTTGAAATACAAAAACACCCTTTAGTTTCCTGTGCTTTAAAACATCCATGTGTGGCTTTTAAGCAGTTTTTTCTGTTGCTGCTTTTGATATTTTTAAATTACGTGCCAATTTGTTTGATTTATTTCTGAGAAATTGTGTAATGCAACCAGTTAAACTGTTTACTTCTGTTGAAATATTTGTGGTTTTAGGAGTATTTTAAAAGTCAGCTGTATAAAACATGATTGATTTAACTTCATGAGCATCTCATAAAGGAATTTTTCTCATATTTTTATCTTTAGTAGGCTTTTAGAATGGGAGCTGTGAGGTACAGGGTTTATGTAGTTACTGGGAGATCTGAAGTTGCTCTGGTTTGGGGTTTTTTTCTTTTTTTTTTTTGTGAGAGATGTCTTTCATAGCCTGCCATGCAGTTGTCATTCTCTTTGCAAAAAGGCAAAGGATAGAAATAGGCTTTAGTAGGTTGTAATTCATCCTGCCCTGGAGTAGACATCTCCATCTGGTGAGATGAATCATACCCAGGGGTCTCAAGGAAGCTATATCATATGTAGATGTTAGGATGTCAAAATACAAGATGATCGCTACCATAGCAGGTTGCTGGTATGACCAGGAAGTCATGCAAATGAATATAGTTTGTATTTACTAAGTTATAAAAACTTACATTATTTGTGTGTGTATTAAAATTGTATTGAAGACAATCTGTAGAGTGATTGAATTAACAGAACTTGAATTTAATTCTACAAAAATCTGTTACTTGTTTCTTTTTAACAGGTAATTATTCTTGGGGCATCTATCCAGAATTGAATTCTGACACTCCAGTAGGAAACAGTCTGCTTCCCAATTCTGTTTATTCTGGGTCTCCACCTCCTGATGGAAAGTTGAAAGTAACTGTAGTCCAAATAACAATGGCTCTGGGAAGCCTAAAGAATATTTTCACTCCTCTCCTGTTCCGGGGACTCCTGTCTTTCCTCACCTGGTGGATTGCTGCTTGCCTTTTTTCTACAAGCCTTTTTGGGCTCTTCTATCACCAGTACCTGACTGTGGCGTGAACAAGTCAATTGACAAAGCAAATGTGAGGTCAAATTCTAGATACAAACCTAGGTACCCAAGAGGAGATGAAGAGAAAAGAAAACTATATATGTGAAGAGAAAACATATCATAATTATTTTTAAACACTTCCTTGGTGTTCTCAGGGTGAATAATCTTAAAATGTTTAAAATTGCAACTGGGTTTGTTATTTTTGTTACCCAAATGGTAGGTAACTAATTGGAGTATTGGGACTGACTGACATTATTGTGTTGTAGATGGTGGTAAGCATGCTGAAAAGATGCGTCCTCTGAGTATCTTGGTTTCCATAAACAGCAAGCCAAACTCAAAAATTTGTTTTAAGCATCAACAGTCATTGACTGAACTGCATTCAAAGGGTACTGGACATAGTGATGGTGGCTGCCTATTGATTAAGTCTTGAAACTGAGCCATACAATGAAAGGAGAGAGAGGGGATTTAAAAAAAAAAAATTCTGTTGGATAGCTATTGATCACTTTTCTCCTTGGAAAATGAAAAAAATCCAACAGGACAAAAGAGATACTGTATATTACAGTAAGGAAAGTTGTATAAAATATAAATTTAACAGGAGTAGATGTATGTACCTGACAGGTATTGCTGCCTGCGTATTTTGCAGGAGTGCTTGTGCAGTAAAACAAGATTTATAACAAATATATTATTTCAGTCCCTGCAGTCATTTTTAATTAATGGCCATCTGTATTGGTGCTAGTATTGATCCACAGATTCCATCTGGATCTTTTAAAGTTCTTCTTTTGAGATAGTAGATAAATTCCATTGAATTCACAAAAGACTAGAAAATGATTAGTGACACCAGTCAAACATTTCAAAACAAAACAGTTTAATCCTGCTGACTGACAGTGTATGTATATGTGTAATGTACATATAAATATATATTATATATTAAATATATAATATATATGAAAGTATGAAATATGGAATCTTTATTTTAAATTACTGAATGTATCTTACAGGGCTGTGGGAGAGGGGTGTATGTGTATCTAGTGATTTCAAGATCCCCTTTTGAAATGAAACTTAAATTTTTCTTTCTTTTTTTGAAGTTCAGTTGAAAGGGCTATTTTTTTTGTGCCTCTTTAGAGGTACTTAGCTATACTAAAGAACTTACACTGTCTTGAAAGAAAATACCTACTTACACTGTTAATCTTAAAATTTCTGCTCTGTCAAATTGTCATCTTTTGCAACTTTAATCTGCTAACTTGACCATACAATGATAATTAATATATCTTGGCTTCAGAAATAGATTTTCTGTATAATAAAACAGCTATATATTAAGAAAAAGAGCAAAGTACTAACTTCACGATTTTTGCTTAACTGGAGAGATAGATTCCAATCATAAAATTATTGACAGTTTTTCAAATGTTTTGTGTATTTGCAAAACAGGAATGGGGATTTATATGCAGTACCTTTTTTAAACAGTTAATATTACACTTTGCAGATGTCAGTGGATTTTTTAACTAATACTAGCTGTTTTTATGTTACTGTTCTTTTTCTGTTGAATTTGTGTACAGCTTTGGCATATGATAAGCATTTATAAATGGAAAAGCTTAACTAACTATTTAATATGTAGCAAACCTACCGTATGGGAAGACAAACTCAATGAATGCAGAAAATCAAGATTTTAAGCTGATGATAAACTATCTTACTGTATTGAAAGCCTTTTAAGTTATGTTTTAGTTTATTAAGTTGTATTTATTGATATTGGGGAAAGATTTGTGTACACCAGCCTAGTACCTACTGCATGCATTTGGGATGTCTGAGAACACCTTGCATGATGCTGCTGGTTTCGTGGCAGTCTTTCAGTGTGACTGGGGCTGCAAGCTATGTTGTTTTCACTTTTTGTAACTAACAGGGAAAAAGGCTTAACTGTAATTTGGCCTAAAGAATAATATTTGACTTCATAGTTTCAAATCTCAAAGCATTCTTAGGAAGTATCTTTCAGGTGAATAGTTGAATGACGAATTATGACAGGTCCAACAATATTGGACACATTTTTGTATTAGTTCAAGATATGTCATTACTACAAGATACATCATTACTAATAGAATTAATAAGGCCAGGTTTTAGGGTAGACTTAGGTGTTCAGTGCTAATCTTTTGTTCAGTAAAATAAAATGATGCAAGTTTGATTCTGATAATGAACTTGCCTAATGAAGCGCACTATATAGGAGATGTAACCTGTTGTTGCAATCTGAAGGAGTAGATTTTGGGTACTTGAGAATACTTCAAAACAATGTTAAACAACAATTACTGTTGACATAGTTATTCTGAAAGCTCATAAGCAAAAGTGGACTGTAGTTATATAATAATGCATTCATCAAAGGTCATAAGGGGATCATGTAGCTGAACTTCACAAAGCTTTTGCTAAGAGCTGGTGCTGTCTTACTCTTCAGACATCACACTGATCACAGTGAAAAATAGGCACCTGGTGTTACAAACGTGAAGATCAGTGCTTGTAGCCATTGTGCTGTTCCACTGTTCTACAGACCATTGTTCTGCAGAATTAAATGGTTGACCTTCTGGACAGCAGTCTGATCTGAGTGGGAGATGGTCTTTCTTTGGATCCATTTAATCCTGGCATGAGTCCAGAAGGCTTACGAAAAACTAAAATATGGCAATAAAAGCCTTTGAAATGTGAGGTGACAGTGAAACCAGAGGGACTGTATTGCTAAGGTTGTGAGCAGTGCTTCCTACGAGTATGTGATACGCTCAAAAATGTCTTTTAAAGTAAAACAGCAACCTTGATAGTCCTGACTTCCATGTATATTGTGTAAGGTTCGAAGGAGTATCTGCTCACTTCTTGAGTAAGTTCCTTTGAAACAGCAGCTGGTAAATGCTTTTTTGTTAATTTGTTTTATGGAGACCTTTATCAACAGCTGGCGATGGGAAAGCATCTTGCAGAAATGGAAAAGCGAGTAAAACATGACCAAAAGGTTCGTGGGCATTATTCAGGATTCTTAAACATTTTGTCTTGCTTTTTGTCCACTGCCTAATCAAAAAATTTTAGAATGGTTTGGGTTGGAATGGATGTGGAATGGATCACTTTCCACCAGACCAGGTTGCTCCAAGCCCCACCCATCATGGCCTTGAACGCTTCCAGAGATGAGCAGACACAGCTTCTCTAGGTAACCTTATCCAGTGCCTCGCCACCTTCACAGGCAAGAGTCTCCACCTAACACCTAATATGAATCTCCTCTCTTTTAGTTTAAAACTGTTCCCCCCTCCTATTACTTTCTGCCTGTGCAAAAAGTCATTCTCCCTCTTTTTTATAAGCCCCCTTTAAGTACTGGAAGGCTGCAGTGAGGTCTCCCTTCGTTTCTGAGAGATTTTAGAAGGAAAGGTTCGTTTGGCAAAGAAGCTACATTTGTTTCTTTCTTTTTAAATTCAGATCTCCCTTCCTCTCTTAGTGATGTGACTTCTTACTTTGGCTTCTGTTGCCGATCTACAGCACTTTCCCTATGTTCCCTACTCAGAACTGACTAGGCTAAATTAGTCCAAGATTGTATTTTAACTTCTGTTTAGTTTAAATTTACTTATTTCTGAAGGGTAAACTCCTTTAAGTAGTCCAAATAACTTTGTGCTCCAGCTGAAACATGAACAAACTTGTTAACAATTGTTCAAACTCCACACTTTTATTATGTAGGTCCCTTTAGACAGAGGGTTAAGGTGGTGATAAACCCAAGTCTTCCAGCAAGTTCAGGGAGGTCCAAACATAACACTTGGGCTATTTCTGAGCTAAGAGAAGTTGATTAAGAAAAGGAGAATAGATTATAGAAAGCCTGTTCTTATACTCTGTAGGTGATGTTCTCAGGCCACACTTGTCCTCTTTTGATTCCTTCTTAGGCCATAGGTTATGCCAGTTTTTGAGGTTTTGTTAGCTGTGCAGTTCTTTCCTCTTACAGAATTTGCTTGCGTAAGGATCAACAGATTAAATAGTAGCCTCAGTACAAGGCAACATCCTTGTACAGAAGATACTTACAGAAAATTAATTTCTGTTGCAGTTGTTCTTCTCCTTATTTGGGTCACAAGTACGGCAAGGCATTTAAACAGAGATTCGTTCTTCCCTGGATTGTAAAGTCAAATTTGTGTAAGAACGAAAATGCTACCAAGACATCAACACAACGATTAGGCAGCATAACCTCACTCTATGAAGTTGATAGCAAGTACAGAAATTTCAGCTAACTTCAAAGGAACAGTGCTTGTACTTTGTTACAGTAACTACAGCAAAGTGTTAATAGGGATATTGGATATCACATAGAAAATTGAACACATCTGATCTTAAAGCTGTTGGAAGGCTCTCCAAGGTAAAAGGCCTTATGTCTCTTTATTCTCAAATATCTGTACTTTCCACAGAGATAATTTTGATCACTGTTTAAATACTACACTTCATTCTTTTTCACATGATGCAGTTTGTACATTTTTTTGTTCAACACAGACCCTCCCCACCTAGACTTAACCTCACAGTTAATTTTGTCACTATAAAGTTACTAGGTAGTTTTAAATAAGGTTTAAGAATTAAATGCCCAGAGAAAATGGATACATTGAACAAGAATGAGGCCGAACAAAATTGTGTTCTCTTGGAGAAATCTGTTACAGCAGAGCAAAATCTTGATGGAGGAAGACAACAGCAGGTTACTTGTATCCTAAATCTAATATTAAATGTGAATCTTTACCATTATGAGTAAGACTGTTCTTTTTAGCATCTGTAGCCTAAATCCCAAATGGTAAATCAAGAGCAATATTTTGACCTCACTGGTATCTACTCTAAACAGAATCTAGGCAACAAGCTTAGAAGCCAAATGTCTGATCTCACTAACTAGGCTGATGCAGACTGGTCTGTCTGTGCTTCAGAGTGATTTTCATGTAACTCCTTCTTTAGGAAGTCCTGACATGCCTTGTGACCTGTGCAGCACATGCAGTGAAGTGGATGGCACGTCTCATTTGCACTCCTTAGTACTAGACTGAAAGGTCTCCTCTAGGTGAGACCATGAAGCCAACACGTCATTTCCAGGCTGCTTTTACTGACATCTGTATATGCTGCACTTAACTTTTTCCAGTCTCTCACTGTGGACTACCAGGAGAGTAATACTGCACTGGATGTTGTTTTGCATGCCAGTGTATATGTATTTTTATACCTTTGATTTCAATGGCATTTTTAATAGAAATTATTTTTAATCCTAATACCATGGATCATATTTTCATTTTTTAAATTAATATCAGTGCCTGCAACTAGAAGTCAAACACTTCTGCACTTTTTTTTTTAAAAACTTGATGTCCAGACTGAAGTATTAACAGGTATGCAGTTTTATATCAAAGTGCAAAATCCACCTGTAAATATCAAATTTTTTCAATGTGATTACATATCAGTCAAGAACCCTTAGAATTTGTACTTGCAGCATTTTTTTTCTCAACAATATACAATCCATATGACTCTGCTATCTATAAAATACACATTTCAGAAGAGCTTCAAATAGCTTTTTACAAACTCCTTACTAGTAGGTCATTACTGTTTTATTGTGCTGCAACATATTTTTTAAAACCTAGCTTAAAATTCTTGCACTTAAAGTCAACCTATTATCTCTTCCTCTGTTCATAGTAACTCTGCCTCCCATACATGTTCTAAGCTTCCAGAGTGCATATTCACAGTATTTTTGATTAAAATCTAGGACAAAGAAAAATGCACCAAAAATTGTATTTCATAACTACAGTTCATACCCGTGTCATGATGTGCCAACAGTTTTTATTTTTCCCATCTTTGATCATTCCTTTGTTCCACTGTTAACAGTATGTAAGGTTTTCTAGGACAAATACACATGGAAAAATATTCTGTAATAGAAGTTACAGAAAGCTGTCTAGTGTTTCAGTCTTCCCATTTATGTGAGCAAATATTAATGCAAAGATGCTATTAAATAATTTCAGCCTGAAATTTCTCATAAAGGCATGCTTGTTACAAATTGCACAGGGAACATCTTCCAAGTTGTAAATATTTTACTTTAAATCTTTTACTTGTCTCTTTGTTGATGGGAACACACAAATTCAGTGTTGTTGTTCAGTTAATAGTTGGGGGGGCGGGGGGGGTTCTCTTTAAGTGAAAAGCACATAGAACAAACCTAGGTTTGTTAGAACAAACCTGAGACAAAAAGACCTGCCTCCCTTCATTTCAGTAGTTGCCAAATGGGAAAGATTCTGATGTTATATATGTAAATTTCAGCTTCCTCTTATTGCTACAATACTGTTAAAATACAATTTTTATACTTACAGCTTTACAAGTACTAAGTCTGTCATACTTCACAGTGAGGATGGTGTCAAGTGGTGTTTGTGTTGCATTGATCTCGTGTTGCATTATCTGCTATTTAAAAACAAATTGCTTCCTATGCTTTTAGAGGTTCATCAGGATCTGTGATCAGAAGAGCACAGCACATGTTGAAAAAGCTCTGTTTTAGGGTGGGGTTTTTTGGTTGTTTTGGGGGGTTTTTTAGTGGCATGGATAATACTTAGGTACAACTACTACAACTAATAAACAACCTCCACTAATATTGCATTCTTTTTGTACACTGTAAAGTGCCTAATCATTGGTGATTCTGGTAACCTTTGGGATGGAGTTTGCCATGAAATTACTTTTTTCATACAGTTTTTGGTTTATGTAATGTCCATGTGTGGTTTTGTGTTATTACATATTGGAGACAAGTAAGATTTTGAAGAAATCTTTTCCATTCCTCTTACTTAAATGGTAATCTAACAACTTTGCCCATATCTGACTGGTAATTGAAAACCCCTAATTTAAATTAACACCCCTCTGCCACCTGTCACGTCTGCATTGTTTTCTTTATGACTGAAGGTGAGGATTTACAAGATTTGGAAAGGATTGACTTAGATTTGTAGTGACACCTGGGTGTTAATTATACCCCGGTTGTACAGGCCACACGGGTGACTTCAGCCAGGTAAGTTGTTCTGCTCGGGCTCAGAAAGGCTACGCTGAAGTTCACTGAAACCTCATGGATTTGGAGCACAAAGAGTACCAAATGTGGTATGGCTGACTGACACCAAGCTCCAAGAAGTTACACCTTGTAGAATTTTGTAGAATTCTGTTAGGGTATTCAATAGCGAAACCACCCTTACTTTAAAACTGCTTCTCCACCTTCATGAAGGCAACAGCTGAAGTTAGAACCTGCCTGGTTCAGCATGGAAGTTAAAAAAGTGAGGAAACAGCAGGCCCCTGCTCCTGAATTAATTATACATTCTGCATGTGAAGTGCTTGTGAGTTGAGATAGTGTTCCTGTTTCAAATCTACCAAAGGAAGCCTTCTTCTGAGGAAGGCTTGTCACAGCATGTTGAGCTTTTAGCTCTAAAAAGTGGCTGTAGAAATCTGTACTGCATATAGTACACTATTTGGGAAAACCTGGTACAGTAAGCTTGCTAAATACTTCCTTACACTATTTGTAAGAATTTACATTACTTTTTTTACTGTAGAGCATTTAAGAAGCTGGTTTTGCCTTGCTCAGGCAGCATTTTATATTAATGTAAAAATAAGAATTGGTTTGTCGCCTGAATGCCTAAATTTCTTTACAGCAGTAAACTTCGCAAAATTGAAGCAAGGTTATACTTTCTTACTCCCTATTCATTTTGTTGAAATGTTATAGTTTAACTCCACTTTTATAATGCACACCTTATTAAAATGAAATTTATATCTGTTAGTTGCTCATTAGTTTGCACACAGCAAATCTAAGAGAAACTGTGATATCTGCTGTTTGTCAAGTGGCCCCATCAACTTGCTTGCCTTTGTAGAGTGTTAATCTATGTTGGACATATAATGTCTACTGCAGTGATGTTCCTATAGTACTTTAGCATCCCTACATGTACTCTGCATGCCTTGCACTTGTGCACTGTAAAGGATAGACTGTTTTACAGTACTTTAGGTTAAAAAAACCCTTCTATTATTTTATATAGATATATATATTATAGATATATATGGGATATGTATTCCCATATCCAAAAGAGGATAATTTCTAAAGCCAAAGATCAATAAATGTTTATTGTCTACCAGTGTGATTTTTTTTTCCTACTTTGTGTGATATATGCTACTTTTTATCGACTTGCAAAATCTCCAAAGAGTATGTAATAACCAGGCTTCTGTCAGTTTTTCTACTAGTCTAAATTGTTTACTTCTTTTAGAAATAATTGAGTAGACCACTTATTCTGTCCTTCTTTGGGGTGCAGAAGAATAAATAATTTTTGAATATAAATACAGGTAGTGTTTTATGTGAACAGCAGTTTAACCACAAAGAACCACTTAGAGATTTCATATGAATGTTTTCATTTTTGTGTGTTTCACTGTTTTAATTTTTGTACCATTTCTGGAGAAAGTCTGTACACCATGGAAAGCAGAGGAAATTCTAAGTTTTCCAGTACACTCAGGATTTGTCACCCTTCTTGACTGTCACACATCCTAATAGGAAATCACTTTAAAAGGGGTTGTGTTTGCTTCTTACAAAAAGAAATGTGTTTTAAAGCATTACGTGGTCTCCTATTTGTTTCATCCTAGCAGCACTAAGAAGGAGTATACTTAATAACATCTTGTACCCATCCTGAATTTGATTTTTGGAATATCAGATTTGGTTACACATGCATTTTCTTTTCATGTGTGCAACAAACGCAGGTCGTTGACGCCAAAATTGCTCATACAGTTCCAAAGCTTTAAAAAAAATCCTTGAGAAAACATCCTTCTTTAACCTTAACCCAAAGTGGTACTGAAGACCCATTCAGCCATCAGTAGTGTTGCAGAGGCAAAGTGTGCCATGGTGCTAAGAAATCTTGACATGTGGGGTGAGGATTTGAAAGTCTACAAGGCATTTGAGCTGTGGGACCCTCCTGAAAGCGTAGCAAAGGTGAGTTTGAAGTGATGGTTAAGAGGAAGGAAATGAGTTATTGTGGGAGATCTGCTTATGTCTCAGAAGGAAGCTTAGCCTTCTGCTATATCCATGCAGCTTGAGGCTTCAGCCTGCCTTCAGAATCCACAATCCCTGGGGCTTTGCTGTAGAATGATTTTAGCCCAAAATAGTAAAAGCCTTTGCAGCATGCTGCTAGAGTGAAAGCAAGCCTTGGATTTCAAGCATTGTATGAAGTCCTGCTTTTGAATCCACCAGGTCCACACTCTGTAACTCAAAGGACTTAAAAGGCCTTCACCTGACCTGTGGTGTCTTGTGCAAACATGCATGATTCAGTGCAGTTCCGTAGAAGAGTATGTGCAGTGGGAGAGGAAAGCCTGGATGCATCCCTCCAGCCAAGAGGGCAAGCATCTGGTATGTGTCCTGTGCTGTCTGGTCTAGGTAGGATTGAGAAAATGTTGAAGGTGTTGCTGGTTTGATTTTAATTTTATGACAAATTTGCAAAGAATGTGCAACACAGTTATTGTTCCTTGTCTCCTTATTAGGCTTCTACCTGGTGGACCATGAAATACAGAGACTGGAAAACCACTCTTTTGGAGAAATACTCATGTTCTGTCTACATCCATATTAAAAACGAGAAAGTAACTTTTTTATACTTAGGAGTTGAGATTAGTGTTTTGCTTCCCAGGAGGTGCAGCACTGATGAGTCTCACGGAAGGTCAGCTTTTCAGTTCATGGAATCGGAGCCACTCTGTGATAGTCTCTCTTTAAAGCAGACAGGAAAGTTATGTTTCTCTCTGAATTATGAGCTTTACAAGCTACTTTCAGTGGTTCTGGATAACCAACCCCCATCAAATTCCTCTCACCTGTCAGATTTCAAAGCAGCTTTTCAACAAGTTTAAAATTTGTATGATTTCCCAAAATGGTCATTTGTATAGATCCATAGTGTGTAGAATTTGTGCATTGTCAGAAAGTAAAAGAATCCAGGATCTTAGCTGGAGCTTGCTAAGATCCTGGTCTTCAAGCATCAGCAGTGTCCATTTGCTTCCCATTCATTTGGGTTATATTGTGAATAGGACAAACCTCAAGTTTTGGTTAAATAATCTGTTTCCTTCTTTGAGTGAACACATGTTTTGGTATCAGCCTGACAAGAAGAGTAAAATACAAAAATCTTCAGATTTTTTCTTTTCCAGATTGTATCTCTTCCAGATTGTCATTTACTCTTTTGTCATGGAGTGGGATTAAGCTATTGCTGTCATTTCACAGACAGCATGAGCTCACAGAACTGGGAAAGGGGACATGGGGAGGGACATCAGCTGAGTTGTATATCAAGGAATTTGGGATGCAATTTACAAAATGAAAGATACAGAAAGCGGTTGTTCTGGACAGGGATTTTTTTTCCACAGGAAAGTACGATGTGGTTACCTGTCTTTTCAATGCACACTCATCCCATCTGGGATATGAGGAATGAGTGTCACGTTAAAAAGTAAAAGGGGCAAGCTGGAGATGATATTGTGTAGTGCAGAACAAGCAGGACTAATGCCATGAATGAGATGGTGTGCATTGTTTTTCATGTGAAAACCTGGGAAAACTGTAGGGCACCAGGGGACCAACAACTAAACCGCTATTTAATCAATTTCTATTCTTAGAATTGGAATTTTGGAACTTTCGGATTGGCACAGTTGTTGCTGGTTTGCCACATGAAAGGCATAAATCTAATTTCTTTAACACTAAAAATTACATGCATAGTCATTTTTTACATTGCATTGGTTTTAATGCTTTCAAAAAGTTTTAGTGGTAAGATATTTTAAAATTTTGCTGACATCTAGTAAAAAGGTAATACAAATTTGAAAATAAAGTAAGCTAATAAAAATGTTTAGTTCTGTCTAAAGATAATGATAGCTTAAAAGGTACATTTTCTGTGAAAATTCATTTTCTAAGTACTGCTGAATTGAATTCCATTGAGCACAGTTTTTAGCTGAGGAGTGTTCTCAGTGCAGCAACCTCCAAAGGACACCCATGGACACCGTGGGCCAGCCAGCCCAGGCACATGCTCTCTTTGCATCCCATACCCTTGTCATCCTCCCCCACAAAGAGGGGCACCAGGCACAAATGCTCCTACATGAATCTGTAATTACAGATTTACAGAACTCATACCGAGTAGTATTGTATTCCTGGTCTGTTCATGCCACCATTGATGCTACTCCCCAAGATAACAACCTCCCAAGTGCTAATTAGGCAGCCTTATTAATGCATATCACAATTAACTTTGCTTGTTTTGCAACAACTTTGCAGCTCTGGTTCTTACCTTGATATTTGATAATTCTCAGCTCCTTTTAGGCAGTACTAGGCAAGACAATTGTTTCCTCTTTTTTTTTTTATTTGTATGTGTTTTCATTTTTATCAAATGTAGTACTTAGCACTTAGTTTATTTTTTAAAAAAATACTTATTTTAGACCATTTCTCCAATGCATCAAAGTTACTTCTATTCAAATTAATTTTAACTTGGGTCCAGTAGACTTGTTTTCTTCAGAAACATACTAGAATGTTTATACTTACAGTCATAGAATAGTTTGGGCTAAAATGGACCCTTAAGGGTCATCGAGTCCAGCCCCAAGATCTTAAGGAAAACACTGAAATGTATTGCTGTCACAGAAGTGCATGCACACATGCATTATACATATGTTTACATATATGTCTTTTTATATATAAACACCTACCCCATGGTAGCCAGTGACTTTCCTCAAGCACTCCTGATTACATCTATACATCTGATTTTTCTTAATATTCCCTAGTCTTTTTTCCTGTATCCTGGCCTGCCATTTTGAAAAACAAACAAGAGTATTCCAGCAGCTTATTTGTTTAATTTCCCTCTTAAATGACAGCTATACGTTTTCCTTCTTATTTCCACTGTCTGTTAGACATTCTCAGCTTTCTTGACTTTTTCCCTGTCTTCCTCTTTCAGATTTTTTAAATGTTTCCTCTTATTTGTGTGCTGTTGTTTGTCTGCTTTTGTTCTGAGTTTGGTTATAAAAGAAATTCAGCTCTCTTTCACTGATTCTTTTTCTCCTTCCATGTTACTATTTCTCCTATCCACTGTTATCACCTCTCCTCACTCCCACTAGAGAAGTCACTTCTCTTAGACATTTTAGAGAGAGAGCTGGTGCAAGATTTAAAACAAGTCACCCGACAGCATGAATTTATCATTTTGGGAAACTGTATAAAAGTCCAGGTTTGCTGCATTTTGTAAAAACCTCCGATCTCTGGCAGCTCCATAAGTTCCTGATGTTTGCATCTACACAAAAGTTATTCTAAACTCAACAGGAAAAGGACTTTCGTTACACAATTAATAGTTACCTTCAGTCATGCGTTGCCATTATTTTTACCAGATTTTGATTAACACAATGCTTTCAATCTGTGTTCTCTTGCTAATCAGCACAAAAAGCAGTTTCTCTCCATTGCAGAGCTGTACCGAGGAAGGCTGCATTTGCCAAGAAGGCAGTATCTGTGATGCACATTAAATAGAGGTAAATGTGCCGAAAGTCAGCAATGATGCCTGCAATGCAGAGCTATTCTAAATAGAGCAGCTCTTCAGCAGGGCAGGAAGAAGTACACTGAAAGTTGCTTTATTTGCTTAAGAGGATTTAGAAGAATTTCTGCTTTTTAACAAACAAATTAGGTTATGTTAGCATCAGCCTGAAATACTGAGTTTTGAAGTGGGCAGGATATGCTGCTTAAATAAAATGTATTTCTTCAATTTGCATTCAGTCTCTACAATCCTTTTTTTGCTGCTATCTTCTGTATCTTTGGATTCAACTACATAAAAGAGGACAGGGTTTATCTTTGGCAAACTCTTTACTGGGAGACTTACATTATAGCTGAGAAAACAACAAGGTACAACTCCCTCATAAACTTAATAAAATTAGCTTTTAAACTGTGTTTAAAGTCTTTTAAAGTTACTTGACTATATTTCATGGTTGTGATGTCTTTAACCTGTCTGCTACTGGGTGTAAAAATTAAATGTAAGGCGGGAAGGGAGGAGTGGAATCTGAACACTGAAAGGGTTTTAAAATTAAGTTTCCTGTGCAGTAATATTGCAATGAATCTGAACTAGCAATGTAAATAATTTGTTTAGTGGGTAAATGTTAGACCATTACGTGGTTAGAAACATGGAGAGAGAGTTTACAGGGTGAAGTGTTCAAGCCTGTCCACCACAGAGTGAGCTCTTAAGTGTGTGTGGGTGCCCTGGTCTTGTTTTGCTATGACTTTTAAACTTGGACGTGAATCTGACTGGACTTCTGTCAGTTAAGTAGAAGCACACTGATAGTGGATTTAGGTGTAGCAGCATTGAGCCCACTGCAAATCACAATTGAATTCTCCTTTGTCTTCCGCCATGAAAAGTCACCCTTTAGGTGAAGACTGGACATTGCTCCAAGGATGAGGAACAATGCAGGAGGCAGCAGGTTCCCTTCCTGTACCTTGGACAGAGATGATTATGAGATCCATCCCCATGTGAGAGTTAATTCAGTTCTATTTCATGTAGCACGTGGTTCATTTTCACAGGACTGGTTTTGGACTCCTGAGGAAAGTCATGTAGCTTACTTTTGCCAGCATTTTCTTTTTGTATGTAACTTTCTGCAAGATTCCTGTTCCAGTCTTCCTTCATCCCATGCTTTTTCTTACTCTTTGAGAGAACTGGCATGTTCTGACAGCAATTTTTTTTTTTAATCTGTATTTCACTCATAAATATGCATGTTTTACAGACTAGATGTGTGGAAAGCTTTTAAGGGAATCTGGGCACTGATACTCACTTAGTCCCTGCTGAATCAAAAGGGATGGATTTTGATTAAGTTGAAAAAGGCAAGAAACTTTAATTGAAGTTTTTGCAATTTAGTGAATCGTTTATTGTGTTGTTTCATTAAAAATATATTCCAGAAATTAGTGTGGCATACGTGGTTTTAAACTCACTTGTAAAAACCACAAGTAAGCACATTTTAAAATTGATTAGAGCTCCGTGAACCTGCTCCCTGGCGATTTGAACTCTGTGGCATATGCCCTCACAGCTACCTCACTCGTTGCTGTTTTGCCCATTTAGTTTGCAGCTGGCTCACCTTGTTCATTTGTGCTGACTTAGTTTTTTTGATTAATTTAGTTGGCCGTGGCAGAGGAGGGGAGGGAGGAAAGATAAAAAAAGGAAAAGAAAAAAAGGGAAAAAACAGAACAAGAAAGAAAAAAATTGCTGCTTCCAGTTCTGTCAATGCACTCATTTTTCTTCATTGTGGCTTTCTCTTTTTTTTCACGTATTTTAAGTGTGGGATTGCACATACACCGTACTGTGCCACTGCATGATCATCGGCTTCCACAGATGTCTCTCTTCAGGCCTCTTCTCGGGGCAGAAAAAGGAGGGTTTTTGCAACAACAGGGTGAGCATAAATGGATTTTTTTGGGAAGAGAGATATATACTTCATCGGTGAGCAGCATGAGAGGAAGTGATGTTTTTAAAAAAAAAAAAAAAAAAATCAAAATCCAGAAGACGACTCTCTTTGAGAAACTGAGACATTTGTGAACTAAANAGCATGAGAGGAAGTGATGTTTTTTAAAAAGTCCAGAAGATGACTCTCTTCAAGAAACTAAGACATTTGTGAACTAAGTTAATAACTGTGGTGAAACCCGTATTTTCTGATTATTTTGATATTTTTTTTTTACAAAGCAGAAGTTGAATTATCCCATTCCCATCCTTATTTAAGTAAGAGTTTCAGCTTTTTTTGTAATTGATTTCTTAATTGAAGTTGAATAAATTTTCCTGTCCTTTTGAGTTATTCTGAATTTCTGCCTCCTACACACCAATATTTTTTTGCCTTAGTAGCTAAACTGAGATAACCCTTATTTGCATGACTTCCTAGCTAAGAATGTCTAATCTAGACAATTCAATGCTGCTCTCTGCTATGTGGTGTGAGTTATAAAAAAAAAAATGTTAAGCTTAACATATTTGCTAATATATTTTCAGTATCCAGTACAAAATGCTTCAAGTGCACATCTTCTCCTGACCATAAAATGCTTTTAATACTAAAGGAAAATCGCTGAAGATTGTCCAGCCCCTTCATGGTTTGAGGTTTTTAAGCTCATGAAGTCGGTATTAACTAAAGAAAAAGAGTTCATGATAGCTTAGCCAATGCTGCATTAGATAACTGATTTTTTTTTTCTTAATCCACAAAGATTTTTGAATGTGATTGCATAGGAATCTCAAAAAGTAATTTCTTTTTTCTTTTTTTTTAAACCTGATGATTAGCAAAAATTATAAGAAAAATATACAGAACCATTTCATTTCACACTTGCAACTGAAGGAGTTGAATTACCATAATTTTGACAATGTGCCTTTTATAAATTTGCAGTGGTTAAAAGAGTATGGATCATGGATCATGGATCATGAGTATTTGGAGCACAAGTGTTTCAGAGCAATTCAGAATTATTGAAGAGGTACAGGTTTTGTAAATTTCTTCAATTTGTTAATGACTCCAGTGGTCAGTTTCGTAGGGCACTCAGCAAGCTCATGAACAACCTATAAGTGGTCTTGTAATTTTTCCTGTCTTTTTTCCCCATCTCTGCATGTTGATGCCGTTGCTGTAAGTCTCTCCCAGCTTATAAAAATATTTCTGTTGAGCAGCAGCATCCCACAGGCAGCCTCAGCCTGGCCAGACAAATGGGAGGGGGATCAGTGCAGCTCTACCACCATTCCCCAGTCCTGGTGGTGATGCTACTGATGTGAAATACTGATGATACTGATGATGATACTGGTGATGATACTGATGTGCTACTTTTTCCCCTTGCTGTGGAAAAAGAGGAGGCATTCCACCCTCACATATCTGAAGATTAAACAGCTTGCAAAACTGAGATTAAAAAATTACTTTCTAGATTAAAAAAAAATCAAAAAAAACCCAAAAAAACAAACCACAAAACCAAACCAAACAAACAAAGAAACACCCCCAAACCAACCAAACAACAACAAAAAACACCCTAAGTTGTCACTTTCTTACTAACTATCCTGGACATGAAATTACTTTCCTATTCAAAGTGGTCTTAGGAATTGTAGAGAAACTGTCTCATCAGGCAATAGTGTGGTTTGGTTATTTTGAGTGTAAATCATGGCCTTCCCTCAATTTTTCATCTCATTTTGAAAAGCAATAGGAGGAGAGCTCAATTTCCGTAACAGTTTCAGTTGTCCATCCTAGTCAGGCAGGAATGCCTCAAAGTTGTGGACTTACAGTATAAACATTCTGCCTTGAAATAACCAGCTTTCACATATCCTATCAGTAGTGCATTTTCTAGTCAATATTACACAGAATAAAGTAAAATTTCCTAACAAATTTACACAAAGTTTACTGCAAAACTTGATTTTTTTTTTCAGCATCACTCATTTGGAATTATATATGCCTTTTATTTCATGGGTTGCTTTTAACTTTTGAAATCCAACATCTTCTCAGCTATGCTTCAAATAGTATTTTGTCTTCTGAATGAGTATAAACTCGAGATCATAAACAGAATCGAAGTGGGTAAGGTTGCAAGGGATCACTGGTGGGGTTTTCGGGTCCTACTTCCTCATGTTCGACTGTTTGGGGATGTGTATTTGTTTTCTCAAGCATTCATTGCCTGGAAGCAAATGACAGCAATTTGCTTCCTTCAAAGTTGATGGGAACATTCACCCGAGAGAAAAAGAAAAAAAAGTATCAACAATATTCAGGTAAAATTTGTATTAGTATTCACTCAGGTCTACCCATAATAATGAGTCTTTAGACTTTCCTATTTAGAGCACTTTTATTAAGGACACATTTGTGAATTAACACAGATATGCCATACCCTGTATAGCTATAATTTTGAAATACTGTCAGTAAGACCTGGCAGACTAGTTTTTATTTGTTACCACAGATACATCTGACCTTTTTAGGACTAAGAGGAGTGTTAAAGAGAAAAGTGGCAGTAGGTCAAACACAGTTTTGCACAGTCTTACACACATATAATTTAAGAAGTTCTAGTCATGAAGTTGCAAATTCCAAGAGGTTTGAGGCATTGCAGCTGGGTGGTGAGAAAGGCCTTCTAAGAGCCCCACTCAAACTGCTCTCAGACCCCTACATGAAGGGGTGAGAGATTTGATGGCTGGAAGGCAACAAAGGCTCATTTTCCTTTAATGTGCAAAGTTTACCCACCATTCAGCCAACAGGTGCCCACCCTGTGACCTGGCTGCCCCCATAGCACAGGGAATTTGCATTCCCACCAAGGAAGCACAATATAGTGTAACAAGAGTGCAAGTCCTGGTGAGGGAAGGAAGAAGTGATGTCAGGACAGGTGAGAATTCATGTGATATGGCATCAAGGACAACAAGAAAAGGTCTGTACTGGAATTGAAAGTCTGGTGGCAGAGCAAAATGCAGCAATATGAGACATGCTGCAGGTATTTTTTCCCTCAGCTTCTGCTGTGTCTCTGCTGAGGATGGTGGGCAGATGCATTCACTATAAAATCCTGTTCTGGCTGTACCAGCTTCTCTCTTAGAGCTTATTCCAACAAGTCAGAGTAATTCATCTTCTTTAGGGCCACTTTGGAGCTTCCAATAACAAGATTATAGAGGTTATAAAAATTAAAACCTCAAGGTATCTTCTTCCAACCTCAAGGGACCTTCTTCGATCACTTTTTCTCTCTTCTGTCAAAATAATTTTCTACTGTTTGTCTTCTTTAGGTTGACCGGGTCACTACACATCACCAGGGGTATTCCTCACCTTTCCTAGCTGCAACTTTTCATCATACTCTCCTTTCTGAGAATTTAGCAGCATCATTACCATTTGGTATATCTCTGCCTGCTCCAGGAATGTTTCCCCAAACCTTGTTCCTCCCTTTGCTGCTGTTGTTAGCATCTTTTGGGCAGTACAGCAAGTCACTTCTCTGCAGGTTATTACTTCATAATTCCACCTGCTCTTGAACGTTGATCCCTTCCTATATGTATGTATGTGTAGGGTCGTGTATACAACAGTGAAAAAAAGAAAAATTACTCACCTCTTGATGTAGTGCTCTCTCTTCCCATCTACCACCCACCTCTTTCCCTCTGAACTCAGAGAGCTGCTCCCACCTCATCTCTTGGTTGTTTCCTGACTTCCCAGAAAAAGATCCCTTCTGAAAGCTGCTGAGCTGTGGTGTCAGCAGCAGGATTTGATTGATAGATGGTTCATTCTCCCACTGAGCTATTCATTAGTGCTTATGGACCTCGTGGTGGTAATGCTCAGAGGATGTGTATGTGTCTCCCTGCATTAGGATCAAGCCCATCAACTTCTGAGATAATTTAACTCCCTTCTCCTAGTTTTGAGAGATTCTGAGTGCACAGCTGGGGTTATGGCTATAGAAGACAGCTGCCCGGCTCTTCCTTTTGAGTTCTCTTTGCAGCTTAAGCCTGTCTTGGCTGATTTGCCTGGGTGCTCTAAGTTGTTGGTTTTTTTTAACAAAGAATGACAAAAATAAACACAGGAAGAGGGAAATCACATGAGAAGTGGGGCTTTGCAGTCTTTGTTGCTATCATAGAATGATTCGAGTTGGAAAGGACCTTAAAGCTCAACTCGTTCCACAACCCTGCCATGACCAGGGACACTTTCCACTGGATCAGGTTGCTCCAAGCCCCATTCAACCTAGCCTTGGACTTTCAGGGATGAGGTATCCACAGCTTCTCTGGCACTGCCAGTGCCACTCACAGCAAAGAATGAAGTTGTTACGTAACTAGAAACCTTGTGCTGCACCTAGAACATGTCATTGCATCGATGCTAACAGCCAGCTTCTTGTGCATTGCTTTGAGATTTACAGCTCAGGGAGAGCCTTTGACACATCACTCTAAGCATAGATGACCATCTTTTCAGGACAAAGATCTCAGCAGTGTAAGAATGAGTAACCTACTCACAGCCCAATTTTCAAAGACAAAAATTAATTTTATAATGGTTTTCAAATAATTTTTCACATATTTTCATTTTCAATTACGTGTGAATTAACTGTGAGACCTCTGGGTGAGTGAGTAGATCTTCATGGCCAATCTCAGTGGTCCAAAACAGGAAACTTCTGTTGATCACTGAAAAGTAAAATAACTGGCTGACTCTGAATTTTTGTTTTCTTTTTAATTATTCCTATGTCACCCCAAAAAGGAACTGAAAATACCAGTGCCTGGAGTCAAATTCTCAGTTAGTTAAAGTTGCTGAGGTCCTTTTAGCCATCACATTGTATATGCTTTATACTACCAAATGGTCCACATTCAACAAGTTCATATTCTGAGAAAAATAAGCCTTTGGCCACAAGAGTGGTATATATAAATATATACCAAAAGCTGAAGGCAGTCCATTTGTTGCCAGTTTCTTTTGGAATTGACTAGAAAATGCAGTGGCAACATCTCCTTGTTTCCCTGCAAGTCACTTAAATATATGCATTGATGAAGGCAGCAGAATTACTCATGTTTTCGGTTAAGCATAATTAAGTATGCTTAATTGAAATATATTTAATTAAGTATAATTAAGTAAATTTAATTATTAAACTGAAAACGCTTTTGTATCTAATCAAAGTTGAGAGTCCAATAATTGAGCCTTATACTCCTGTACCTTTAATCAGCTGCTTAATCAAATAATTTTAAACAAAGTCTGACTTATCAAAGCAAAAAGGTTGAGGGTTTTTTTTTATCTTAAATTGCATCATTTCAGTACTCTGCACATTTATAAGTTTACAAAATAAACAATTCCCTATAGACTCTAAGTGAGCTCTGCAAAATGTGAACTAAATAAAAACCATTAGAAAAATAGATTTTAAAAAAGAAGAAGAGGAATTGAGTCTTCTGTTTCCTGTGGCTGTAGGTGTACTTTGTTGCTGGCTTCAGAGCTAACCTCAGCAACAGGTTGTGATGTTACATAGCTGACTTGAACATTTGACATTGTTAGTAAGTGGCTTTGGTTCTAATTTTTTTAGGCTGCGTCATGTTCATGGTATATCACATGAGACTACCAAGGGGCTGCCTTAGCTTGAGACTTTTGGGGATACTACAGCATGCAGAAGTGGCTGAGAGCTTCCATCACCTCTGGTGTGGATAAAGTATTTCAGTGCCCCTCAATGTCAGTCCTTTATCTTCTCTGGGAATTTTTTCTGCATTTGCCAACTGACAGTTTTCCTGTAGTAAATGGTTCTGCATATGTAAGAAGAGCCTCTTGGGAAAAAAAACAGGATAATAATAAACACTCAATATTTTAACAAGGGACAATATTTCTGTTTTATCCCATTTGACCTGTGAGAGGGAAAAACGTTATCTCTTCAGGAACATGTAGATTTGCAAAACATAAAGGTTTGTTTTACATTGTTGTTGTTGATAATGATAATAATAATAATTATAGCAGTTCATGTGTGGAAAGTAAGAAACCCCTAAGAACTAAGTGAACTTGCTACAAAGGTTCCCACAGTTTCCAGGGTTAGGGAACCTTTCTGGTTCTGCTGGGTTAGGGAGTGGGACCACCAGGATGGGACAAAGGCTAGGAAAACCTAGCCTTATCCAATCTGAGAGAAATCTTTATTCCCAAGTTCTAAAAACCCATCTTGCTAGTAATTTTAAGTTTTCTAAGTGGAATCTTTCTAAAATAAAACTCATAGTTCTTTATTATTTGGACTTTAAGCATTTCCCTGATATTAACAGGGACTCTATTCTTTCTATTTCCTTTTGGGATAGTGTCGGGGGGAAAATCTACTATTTTCAAGCTTCTGGTGATTTTTCCGTTTCTCAGTTTATCCCTTTATTTCATACTACTTTTAAGTTAGTAGAAAAAAACTGTAGTATTTCAGAAAACC
The DNA here is from genome assembly GCA_013398015.1 of Oreocharis arfaki. Taxonomy (NCBI): domain Eukaryota; kingdom Metazoa; phylum Chordata; class Aves; order Passeriformes; family Paramythiidae; genus Oreocharis; species Oreocharis arfaki. The sequence continues at coordinate 29,608 of VZRR01001193.1, read as the reverse complement.
CTAAATTAGAAATCTCCCCGCCTTCTCCTCCATGTGCTCCCAAGCCAGTCTCTCCGCCTGAGAGGGAATCAGGGAGTGGAAGTTCCCGTACGGGACAGAGTTGCCATGGACACNCTGCCGTGTTTTGTGATGCAATCGCCTCTGCTGAGAAACCCCTGCCTTCTATACACCCCCCCACCCACGCCGGCGCCTCAGCAGCGGGATTGCTCTTATCACCCATCCTCCCTTCTTTTCACTTGCTAATGGGATAACTCCTGCCCCTCCATACAAATCTGTTTCACCGGTTTCGCTGCCTCAAACCTCACTACCCCCCAGCCTCCTCCCTTCAGGGGAGGGAAGCCCAGGCCCAGCCCCAGCTGCCGCTGACTCCGAGCAGCCTTGCAGAAGCAGCAGCGTCAGCACCCTGATCTGTAATTGCCGCACGATACACAGCGCTGCAGCTGCCGCCTCCCCGCATCTGGGACGCGCCCCCCACTCCGGCACAGCACCCTCGGTGCCCCGCCACTCTCACCCCCTGCCTGGCTCGGGCGGTGCCGGCATCCAGAAGCTGCCGCGCTTTTCCCTCTGCCGTTCAGCTCCAGGCTGCCACGGCTTGCCTGAGGAGGCACTGCTCCTCCTTCTCAGAAGATCACAGCAGCACCACGGACTCTCACTGAGAGTCCGATGATTGCTGGGCGCAGACACAGAGAGAAGCCACCTGGGAGGGAGATTGGGAACTAGCCCAAAAGATTTCAGCCATCTCAGTCGTTTCTGTGAAAGGGAGGTGTGGGAGACCCACAAATGTAAGAGCACGGGAGCCAATCCCCTACAGGGAAATCAAAGAGCTTTGCAAGGTTGCTAAGGAACACGGGCGGGGATCCCGTTTTTTTAGAAACTTATTAGAAGCCACTTTCTCCGCCTACACGATCGTCCCGCACGATATTAAAAACATTGTTAACTGTTTTTAAAAATTCTTAATTTAAAATTCTTTCCCCCGTGGAATATATGCTGTGAGACAGGCATTGGAAAAGACATTTAAAAACATTATCTGACTCCTATTCAAAAGATGCGAGTCGACCAAATTTGACCATTGAGCAATTAGCCGGAGAAGGTGAACTTCAAAAACCCTCAGACCAAAAAAACACTATACCTGAAGCTGCACTGCAGGATATATCCATTGCAGCAAAAACATCACTGCTTCTTATCCCTGATGACTCAATACCTACACAACATTTCTCTAACATCAAACAAGGGGTGGATGAAAGCTCTATTAAGTTCGTGGACAGGTTAAAGATAGCTCTGGAAAAACAAATAGAAAGTCCAGAGGGACGAAAGGAACTTTGGAGTAAACTTGCTATGGCAAATGCTAATGAACAATGTAAGACTATCCTGAGGGCTTTACCCCTGGACACAGAACCCACCATAGAGCAAATGGTGGAAGGCTGCACATGCTGTATATCCACCGAAAACACAGTTGGCCAAGCAGTTGCGAAAGGCATTGCAGAAGGGGTATCTGGTGCATTTGCAGTGGTGGCTTCAAAAGATAATGCCCACTGTTCCAATTGTGGGGAATTTGGACACTTTATAAACGGCTGCCCAGAAAAGTCACCTACCCAGGACCATTGCAGCAGCTACGAAAGGCCCCAGAGACAGCAGCGGTACCAACAGCACCTGGGAAATCCCCACCGGAGGGCAGGAAGGCTGTCAGAGACTGAGAATAGTTTATGCCTCAAACTTTGATATAAAGTTTTAAAGAAGCTACAGCTGCAGAAAACTTCTTGAAGAACTTTGGACTGGAAATCCAACTGCTGATTAGATTAAAGGAAACCCATTGTTCAATCAGCTCAGGCTGAGGGGAAGGTGTGCCTCCACAATAGGCCAAAGCCTCCAGCTGCCATCCCAGCTGAGTTTGGGGTGGGGGGGAGAGCACAGCTCACAGAAGCCAGGTTTACACAGACTCCCCCCAGCCGAGGAGAGAGGAGGAGGTTTTGAGTACATGGCATAGCCTCTGGTGAGAGGCAATAAACACCCATCCTCCGAATACACAAACTGGCCCGGCTGTGGAACCCCCAGCCCCACAAACCACATCCACGGGACTTTCACGTGAGAGGCTTTGCCCCACAGGACTGCAAGTGATGCAACAGAGCCAGAGTCTGCTGTAAGAGACTGCCCCCCTCCAGGGGGACATGCCCGGCCATGCCTGCCCGGCCTGAGCATATAAACCCCTGAGATTCTGTGTGTCTCGGGGGGACCTTCACCACCAAGAAGAGCAGCTGGAGAGGATCAACGGAACATCGTTGGGATCCATGGAGTGGTGATATTTTCTTTATTCTGTCCCTGTCACTCTCTTTCTGTCCCCCTCACCTATGCTTTACCTTTCTTTCTTCCCTTCTGTCTTTCTCTCTCTCTCATTCACCATCAAATAAAACCCTTATTATTGTCACTGGCATATGGTCTCGTTTGCACCTTAATTGGGGCAGAGGAATTTCTAAAGAACCTCAATAATAATAATAATTGGATCATAACAGACGGCCCCACGCTTTGACAACAAATCAAAAGCCATATCACTTTGACCAGTATGCAAAGTCCACAGCCAAGTGTTGGGAGCAAGCAGGTGGATCTCAGAGGGCACCACTCCACTATCTCCAGAGATCCTTGCACACATGAAAGAGACCCGTCACATGGACAGATACAGATGAGAACCCAACACCAGCTGGTAACCGCGCTGTCCGTCGACTTTACAGATCAGTGTTTTTACCGTATACCCACAGGCAAGTACAGACTGAAAAATGGTCCATGGGACATTCTCATCCTAGGTGACACTTTTCATGGTCCAAATATCTGTATTACTGGAAATACAAACAGTACACCCTGGACAAGAGATTTTTGTCCAGCTTTGCTGCACAGATACACATTTTTACCTTTCACAGGGAACACCTTTTTGCTTCCATAGGACTGCCCAGAACAGGCTCCACTCAATCCAACCATAATGTGGGCACAGGTTGTGGGCTCAAATAAGCCTACCATCGAGTGCAGCCTGCGCTGTAAGAGGGAGCAGATCTACTGACCAGGGATGCTAGACACCAGCGCAGACATGACCATCATCGCCCACTCCAAGCAGCCAGAGAACTGGGAACTGCAGCCAGTGGCAGGCATGGTTTCTGAGATTGGTAGAGATCCCACATAGTGTCTATGTGGAGCAAGTGGAATGTCATTGTCGAAGGCCCCGAAGGCAAGATAGCGACCATCTGGCCATTCATGGTGAGGGCCTCCATCACCTTATGGGGCAGGGACCTCTTGTCCCAATGGGAGCCTTTCTTACACATCCCCAGTAAGGATTTCTAACTGGGGCCACTGCGAAGCGCACACCACCTTTCATCCCTTGGGTCACCTGGAAACGGAAGTATCCAGTGTGGGTCGAGCAGTGGCCCCTTTCCAAGGTGAAGTTGTGCACTCTGGAAGCCTTTGTGGAGGAACAGCTTGCCAAGGGTCACATCACCGAGACCACCAGCCTGTGGAACTCCTCTGTCTTTGTGCTGAAAAAGCCCTGCAAGGACAGGTGGAGGCTCGTCCACGACCTCCGCAGGATCAGTGAAGCCATTGAGGACGTGGGTCTCCAGCAGCCTGGCCTGCCCTCCCCATCAATGCTGCCCAGAGACTGGGTGCTTGCCATCATAGACATAAAAGACTGCTTCTTCAACATCCCACTCCACCCTCAGGACATGCCCTGGTTTGCCTTCTCCGTCCCCTCTCTTAACAGAAAGGCCCCACTCAAAAGGTACCACTGGCTCATCCTTCCCCAAGGCATGAAGAACAGCCTGACTATATGCCAGTGGTATGTTGCCCACATTCTGTCCCCCATCTGGAGCCTGTTCCCGGACACAGTCATCCACCACTATATGGATGATATTCTGACCTGTGCTTCGGAAAAAACCTAATTTGGACACAACTGTTAAAAAGACTATCGAAGCCATAGAGGAAGCAGGGTTCAAGATTCATGTGGACAAAGTGCAGTACACCAGCCCATGGACTTACCTTGGACTCCGGATCCATGAGAGGACCATTGCACCCCAGCAACTCACAGTCCAAGACGACACAAAGACCCTAAGAGACTTACACAAGTTGTATGAATCGATCAGTTGGGTATGTCTCCATCGAGTGGGTACGTCTCCTACTAGGGATTACGATGGAGGACCTTGCCCCCCTCTTCAATCTTCTCCGCAGCAGCGAGGACCTGGACTATCCATGCACCCTCACACCAGAAGTCCAAGATTCCATCACCAAAGTTGAGGAGGCCCTGTCTTCACGCCAAGTGCATCGCGTCAAGCCCAGCCTGCCTCTTCAGTTTACCATTTTGGCTAAGGCCCCCCGTTTCTACGGTTTAATTTTTCAGTGGGGTACTCAACTCAGAGACCCTTTAACAATACTTGAATGGATCTTTACAAGCAATCAGCCTACAATAACAATAACCACTCCTCAGGAAATAATGGCACATCTAATAAAAAAGGCCAGAACTCGCCTCTGTTCTCTTGCAGGGTGTGAATTCACATGCATATACTTGCCATTGACCACTGCGGATCTGGAGCATTTGCTCCAGACCAATAAGAGCCTCTAGTTTACCCTGGATAGCTACCCAGGCCAAATTTCCATCCACATGCCAAAACATAGACTTTTTAAATTGCGATTCAGCCTTTAATTTGATCCTAAAATTAATCCAAAGTAGAACACCTCTCAAAGCTCTAACCATTTTTACCGATGGCTCAGGGTCATCCCACAAGTCAGTAATGACTTGGAGGGATCCTGGGACTCAGAAGTGGGAGTCTGATGTCCAAGTAGTGGAAGGATCACCACAGATCGCTGAGCTAGAAGCCGTCATCAAAGCTTTTTAGAAATTCAAAGACTAACCCTTTAATCTGGTTACAGATTCAGCTTACATTGCTGGCATAGCTGTGAGGGCTGAACATGCCTTTCTCAAGGAGTTTTCCAATCCAAACTTACACCTATTGATTTCTACATTAATTCATTTAATCTCTCACAGAAAGTGACCTTACCATACTATGCACATGAGGTCACACACTCACCTCCCAGGTGCCATTGCAGAAGGGAACAGGAGGGCAGACGCGCTAGCTATGTCTGCAGAGACTGCTAACATCCCTGATATCTTCACCCAGGCAAAGTTATCACATGCATTTTATCATCAAAATGTACCTGCCCTCATCAGGATGTTCAAGCTCTCGAAAGACTAAGCGAGAGCAGTTGTAGCAACACGTCCGAGCGGCCAAAATTGCCAGATACCATCCATGGGTACTGGTGTTAACCCTCGGGGCTTGAACAGCTGCCAATTATGGCAGTCTGATGTGACCCACTTCCCATCCTTTGGAAAGTTGTAAGTATGTGCCCATGTCAGTCGACACATTTTCTGGGGCAGTGTTTGCATCAGCCCACGCAGGAGAGAATGCCACCCACACCATCAAGCATTTTCTCCTTGTGTTTGCCACCCTGGGAGTCCCTGAACAAATAAATATGGATAATGGGCCCACCTATGCCTCCCGCAGACTGAAAGATTTTTTGAACCAGTGAGAAGTAAGAAAGGCACGAAGGGCACACGAGAGGCATACCTGCTAATCCCACAGGACAATCCATTGTAGAAAGGACCCATCAGACCATCAAAAGAGTCCTCAACCAACAGTGGAGAGGAACAGAAATTATGTCTCCCATTAAGAGACTCTGTAAAGCTCTCTATGTTAATAATTTCCTAAACTGTACATCATCAGAGCCTGACACCCCTGTACTCCAGCACTTCTTGAATTCAGCCTGTGCTAAGCTCACTGAGAAACCACCAGTGCCGGTCAAGGACCCAGAAACCCGTCATGTTGCCTGGCGTTTTCTGGCTGCCTTCAGCCAAGGACGCCGGCTCTGGGGGCCTGAGAGCCTGCGGCAGGTTCTAGGCAGAGCGTGGGTGACTTATGTGGAGATGAGGCGGCTCCGGGTGAGAGACAAGCAAGGCATGGAGAAAGGAGACGCAGGAGACAAAGGGCTGCGGGAGGGGGTCTCCCCCATGGTCTCCATTTATTGAAGGGTCAGGCAAAGGGATCGGGCAGGGAGAGGGTCGGAGAGAGAACTCTGAGGATTCCAGGCTGTGCAGAGAGTTTTAAGGGAAGCAAGAACTGGGAGGGGTTAAGAGACACAGCCAATGGCGTAGCAGATGAGGGGAGGGTCTAGGGATCCAGGGTCCAATAAAAAAATCTGAGAGGAGGGTAAAACAATCAACATCAGCAACAAAACAATAGGGCATCGAACTAAAGAGAACTTATCAGAAGGGTGGATAGGCCTCAAACTTCAGTCCCACCTTTGGGATCCTCCTCCAGGGAGGAGTCCCATGCATCTGAGGTGGAGTCAGGGTGACTGATGGCAGTGATCATTGAGGATGGACGTCCCACACCATCAGACTTCTGGGCCTTTCCAGTTGATTAACTGGGGGAGGGGACATGTCTGTGTTTCACTACCATCTGGCCCCGAATGGTTCCCAGGAAAAAACATCAAACCATACTTAGGCCCTGCAAACACTGCCTCCACAAATAATAACTGAAATACCCCGGAGTCTGACACATCAGGTCCAGATAACCAAAGAAGCTCAGCCTGGAGATGGAGGCGGCGTCAACTGCCAAGAAGAATCCACTGTCCCATCACCAGGTCACAGACAAAGCACAGCTCCAAGACGAACTCTACTTGACAAAACGCAAACCACAGAGCAGACATACGTGTGGCCAATGCTGTTATAAATAACAAGTTATCCCCCATTTATTCCTGAACCCCACTCACCTATATACCTACCTTCCTGTTCCAACCCCTCCCTCTCCTCCCCAGCCCTCACTTACCTCTAACCAGAGTATCGCAAAACCTCTACTCCTCAACAGTTTTCATCTGCAAAAAAAAACCACGAAAACCCCCCCAAAAAAACAAAACAGGGGAAATGGAAAGGGAAGAGGGAGGAAAAGTGAAGAAGAAAACCAATCCGGTAGACATTTGGGACAAATGGACAAAGATTCTTCCGCAAGCATCAGAAGAACCCCAGGAATTGGGCTTGTTGGGGTCCTCCAAAGCTCATTATTGTGAGATGTATCACCAATTAATGAAGTTTATAATCCTCCGAATTGATGCAATTACACCAGTCATATGTTTTCTTCATCCTCATTCCATCCCAAAGTGTTGCCCCTGGGAGTGTTTTTTCTTTAGTAAAGGGTATTTTGTAGATTTTCATTGTAATTCTTACTGTGTTGCTCATGTTCTCATGTTTTTTACATTTCTTTAAAAAGGTCATTGGGAAAGGATTCTCAATAAACAAGGAAGGGGGAGTTGTGAAGGGCTGTGAGCCCTTGGTGCAGGAGCTGTCTGCACTCTCTTGGAGAAAAAAGGTCTGAGGGCCAAAAGACTCTCTCCAGAGATAGCAACCTTCCTCTGGGTCATGGGGAGTTCCCAACATGCCTTGTTTCTTTATGGTAATTGCCTGTTGGCTAATTGGTTTCTACCCCACCCCCTGCCTTTCCCATGTAAATCCCTGCTTCTTCTCCTGCAGATGGGAGTTCTCACCCCTGGCCTCCTCTTCACAGAGGCTGGACAAGATAAGCTACCTCTGTGGAACTGCCATATGAGGCTTCTGTTTCTCTTTCTCTGTGTTCGCCTGGGTGATTTCACAAAAAACTGAATCCAAAGAGCTGATATCACTTGTAGCAGAGAAGTTGCTACACTTGCTGAAATCACTCATTGCCCAGGGGAGTTGCTGAAACTTCTGGAGAAGTTTTCCCTGGTGGGACGTTTTCCTCTAGGAAGATCGCAACAAACCCGGGGTGGTCTGACACAGGGCCCCCATGAAAGGTGATAAACTTGGTCTTTTTTCTCTCATTTCTGCCATTCTACATGCATTATTCTATACAGGAACTTCTCCTACAAACCAAAACAAATGCCTGTGTCAGGAGGGTGACTAGTTCGCATTCCCTCCTATGGAATTAACACCAAAAGGAAAGCATGAGAATTGTTGTGAGAAGGTAGGACTTGTGTGCATAGCTCGGAGGCAAAGCCCCTCAACCCAAACCCAGCCAAGTTTTACTCATTTTGGTACACAGACCATACTCCTGTTTTCCAGAGATGGATGGATGTGAAGTTTTTCTATTGCTAGAGGAAGAGTACAGAGAGGGAGCATTCCCAGCAGGCTCTCTAGACCATCACCTCACAGAAATTTTCAAAACTTACGAAGATTTCTGCAGGTAAACTTTCCAGCTTTTAGATTATTTATAAGTAGCACAAAGCAGATGCTTTGTAAAGAAAATAAGAAAAAAGAGACTGGTCTTCAATATTTTTATGAAGATTTTTGTCACCACTTCCCTGTCAGCACCCCCTCCCAGGGGCTACAAAAGGCATAGTACCAACCGTGGTACCCCAGGCTCCTCTGGCTGATGTGGAAGGCAGGTCGTGGATTGAATGAAACTACTCTTGCTGGAGAGTTTTCCTGAAATCATACAAAATTGTTACAGGAGTTTCAGGAGTCATTTTGGTGTTTCGCCTGTGTGATGTCTGTCCTTGCTGCCTGTGCTATTTTGTGTTAAACTGGATCCTACTGACCCACAACAGAATTTCAGAGTACTGCTGAAGAAGGAATTCTTTGTGTTAGTATTCTTGGGTCTTTTCTGTACAATTAAATTGTTGTGAATACGTATTTTGTAAGAGTATGTGTGATTTGTTTAGAACTGAAGACAGCTTAAAACCTTGTCTGGCTTTATCTGTGATGTTTTCTTTTGGGGGTGGGAAAGCCCTAACTGCAAACTCTTCCCCTCAAACCTCACAGGATTATGGTTGCAACAACTAACATAAACTACTGTGCATTTTGACACAATTTTTTTCCCCTTTTTTTTTAACACTTGGTAAAACAGTTGCTCTGGCCAAAGGAAGGAAAAGTTTCTAACAGTTGTGCAGTCTGCTGACACCCACAAGGGACACATCTCACACAGCCCTTGTCTGCCCAGTTGATAAAACGAAGCCTTCACTCTCAATGGAAAATTGCAAAATAATGAAAAATATTAATGCGCTCAGCTCCAGCAGCCACGTATCCCCTGGCTGAATACTTTCAAGCCATTGCCAGGAGCAGGCAATTCTGACATGACAGACCTTTCCCATGAACTTCCTCAAGCTGCACTTTTACCAAAACAAAAAGTCTCCCATGGCCTGAAGATGCCAGCACAGCTCCCTTTAGTTCACACATTGTTTGGTGCTCTGCCAGGCAGCTCTCCGTGAGCTCTCTCCTCTCTGTGGAAAAGAGTTGCCAGACCTGCAAAAAACCCAGGGTTTCTCCCAGGCAAGCTCATTGTATCTGTCTTGACAAACACAGCAGAAAAGGGCTGTTTAGGAATCCCCAGGTGCTCTGATTGAAGCACAAGGGTAAAGCACCAGATGAAAAATCCTTGCAGAAATGTATTGATTTAGATTCAGGGTAGTTTGGATTAAAAACTGAAACTTCCATAAAATCAAATTACCCTGGGTTATAATAAACCAGATGTCTGTGTCATTTTGCAAATGCTTCTCTTGCTAGCAAAAAAAAGGAAAAAAACATGCACATCCACTCTCCTCTTATTAATTTTATCAGTAACCATACGTGGTAGTTTTCTGAAAAAGTGATTATTATTTTTGACCAGATCACAATAAAGTTGGTGATTTTTTAAAACAGCACTTGAATTTTTGCAGTTTCTTTTGGAATCATATAGTCTGTGATATTTATTATTAGGAGATTGATTAAAAATATCTCTACTTCTGTTACGAATCTAAACATATGGAGAACTGTATTTATTTTCCTCATACAATGTATATTTTTAAAAAAGTGTTTATCTTGCATTTAAAATATTTAAGCATCTTCCTGATATCTTTGCTAAAGTGCTTTGGAGCTGTCAGTTCCAAAATGCTGCAAAATGTTGTAATTAGATATAAAGTGAAAGCAAATTGGAAATACATGTAAAAATTATGATTTAATTACATTAGTCTACCACAATTGAAGGGGACTACAGAATGAAAGGAACAGGACAGTTTCTGTGTTTATAATCATTTAGGGGGAAAACACAAAAGAAAAAAGAAATGCAAAATCTCTTTTACATGTGTATTTCATATTGAATTTTAATAAATCACAGTTGTGGGAGAAAAATGCAGAGATTTATGTCACAATTTTTCACATTGAAGTAAGTAATTTTTACAATGCATCCATTGCATAGCAGGTCCGCTTTAAACAATAACAATGCAAACTTTGGAAAAATTGCAATCTATAAACCATCCTGGATTTCTAAACAGAAATATGAAAAACAAATCAGTAATTTCAACCTGATTTAGTATGGATATGCAATACATGCAACTAAGGGGCACTCTGTGCTGGGTGGAGGTGGCAGCTATTAGTATTGAATTATTCAGGCCTTTTATTCTCCAAAATATTTTAATCTGCTTGAGTAAAAAACTTTCTGTAGAGCAAGCTAGAAACTGCTGTTTTGATATTTACAACCATTAATGTGATGCCTCATATTAAAAAAAATTGTTTTACATCTCCTTCAGCTTCAAGTGATTTGAAGGAGGGGACGAGTGACAACATCTGCTTCAAAACAAATAATAATTAACACTTCGGTGATTTCTCTGTCAGGTCGATACTGACAGGACTTCTCCGACCCGACCCGTCGCGTCCTGGCGAGGAAGGATGTTCCTGAGCTTCTGGGAGGCCGTAGCAAAACGAGACGGCGACCTCACGGCATAGTTTCTCCTCCGCCCTCCTTCTCCTTGCCTTCTGCTTTCCCGCGGTAGTCGTTTTTTTATCCCTTTTTTTTGTTTTTAGATTTTATCTGTTGCGGTTTATTTGTTTGTTGTTTTTCTTTGTTCCTTTCCCTTTTGTTCGGTTTGGGGAGAGAGGGTGGAGTGTTTTAGGCTTTTCCTTTTGCCATTTGTTTGGGGAGGGGGGGTGGTCGTTTAGACGGGGTGTTGTGGGGTTTTTTTGTTTGTTGATTGGTTTGTTCTGTTTTTTAAATTTTTAAAATTTTGTTTCGAAGGACAGATCTCAGCTGCTGAAGAAGTGGCCAGGAAGCCTGGGGGGAGGCAGATCTCCGAGGGACCCCCCCCGCCCCTTTCTCGAAGGACTGCAGCCACACTGGGCAGGTGCTCCCCGCCCCGAGGACATCCCGAATGCTTCTCCTATCCGCAGAGTTTCTGGAGCGTTCGCAGAGTTTTGAGGACCAGCAGAGCTCCGGGAAGGCGGGATGTGTGCGTGCATGTGTGAGATGCTGTGCATGCTCCCTCCCACGCCCCTTCCGCTCCCTCGTACCGCTCAAGTTGCTCGCAGGAGCTGCAATGCACAGTTCTTTCCCTTTGCAGCGTTAAAAAAAAATAGGAAAAAAAAGAACAAATTTTTTAAAAAGAGAAAAAAGTGAAAAAAAGGAAAAGAAGAAGGGGGGGCGGGGAGGAAAAAGGGCAGTGGGAGAAGAAAAGGAAGGCGTTTTCTAGGCTGATTCTCTTTAATGTGAGGGGGAGAAGGCATCCTCAGAGACAGCAAACCCTCCCCTAATTTTACCCTGTAGGGAGCTGCATGACAGAAAGAACTTTAAGGAGGGGAAGGGTGGGGATGGGGGGCGCCCTGGGACCCCCTCGCCCAGCAAAATCCCAGGGATGGGGAGAGGACAAGGAAAGTTCCTGGTGCCCTGTGGAGGGAGGACAGGGATGACTCTGGCCATGAACGACTCTGGAATTTTCCTCTTTTTTTGCCTACCAGGCAGCGTACATGTCTTGGGAGCCGTGCAAGGGAACGACAGGACAGCAGGAGAGGCTGGGAGGAATGCATTAAAATCCTATGCTTTTCCTCTTCGCATGGAAGTAGTTGGATGTATTTTGCAGGTTTTGTCTGGTAAGTGTTGCAGGACCAATCTGGCAATAATTACTGAATTATTTGCAATCACCTGTTTTTTTCACACATCATCTTGATACTTCCTTACTTACGTTTTGCAATGATGATCAGAGCCTGAGAATAATTCCTCTATGTCACAAATGCTTTTCTGTATTTTCAGTATTTCTGGTTTGGTCTTTAAAAGCATTTTGCAGTCCAATACAACGTGGAGTTGACTTTTGTTTCTTTGTTTTTAGAGTAAAAGCTATTTAACATCATCTCTTCAACAAAAATATTCATTTAAATGCTAGGTTATTTTGGTATTAAATAATAATTGTATTACATCTTTTAATGGCAAATGCAAGTATTGTTTTACTACTGCTATAAAATTGATCTAGACACAGATGATTAAATAATGGAAGAAAATTATTTGATACATTGTGTGAATGAGTGTTCAGGAAAAATAAAAGAAATGTGAGAATTCATTATTTTGATACATCCTGGGAGATGGATTCTTTTCTTTAGTAGTAGCAAGTATAAAACTAACTTCAAAAATTTTCCTCCATATGGTTGTAAGATAGAGTCATAGTGATAATAAGTTGTAATGATATTTTACCTTAATTGTGGCAAAAAAAAAAGGACACTTTGTTCTGAAGGAAGAAGAACAGGTAACTGAGGTATCAGTCTTCTCTTCACCTGCTCCATAAAACCCTCAGACTCTTCTCTAAATCCCTTCATCCTCAAATATGTTTAGTGATCTCAAGGTTCAAATATTTGAGCAGAATGGCAAAGATGCAGGAAGACCATAAAACTGTCTTGTTTTAATAATTCTTTTTTCAGGATCACCCAGACAAGCTCCACAACATGTATCCTGTTTGTGTGCCATCACTATCAGCACTGTCACAAAATGACAGGGTCTCTCCACTATGGCTTCATAAAACTTAACCATCATTGATCTCATTGAGATGATTTACAGACTAGAAGATTACAGTTTTACCTTAAAGTGGTAAGACAAGCTGTTAAAAAACGCCTGTTTAAGATAGGATCCATTTTCAGGGGGCATGTTTTACTGAGATTTTGTTGAGCTTTGAAAATTTGTCTTGAGTTCCTGGAAGGAAGAAACAAGGCTTGAGCTAGCTTTTAGTGATTTTGAGAAGTGTACTTGAGCTGAGACCTTTCCATCACATTCTTCAGAGACATATAAACTCTAAAAGATAGGTGAAAAATTGTTAGAAATTAAAAGAAAAATAAAGTGAGGAAGGAAACTACCTTCCATCTCCACAAGGAATTACTATTTTTAAACAGCCTGCTTGTGGATTAGGAGAGATAGTATGCCTGTATAACTATAACATAGTATTGACACAATTCAGTTAATATTTGAGTTGTGGACCTGATGTCATTGGCTTTTTTTAACAAACAAATGAGATGAACTATCAGGACTTGGGTCTAAAAAAAAATACTGAACAAATTAGATGTCTCAAAGTACCCTTTCCCAATGTATTTCTAAGACTTGAATGATATTCAGAGATACATTGCATCTGTCTCACATGGAAGTCATTGCATGAATGAAGACACTCAGGGTTATGGGAACATATTTTTTGGCATATGCTCATCACAATCTTCCCAATAATTCTTTAAGTTCTTTTGGGCAGGGATTCAGCAATATTTGATACTACATATTATATGATCCCATTTTCAGTAGTCTACAGTCTTCTTCAGGAAAATGTGAAAGGATAAAAGCAGAACCTTTTACAAGACTCCCATCTTACAGGAATGATCCCATTCATTACTAAGGCCATCACCCTGGTATTGAACCATGTTTAAGCTGATGTAGTGCCGTGAATGCTTCTATCAAGCATTGAGTCAGTTGGGCTTTTTGTTTTGGTTTGTTTCCTCCATGATTCCTACAAAGTAATCCATCCAGGTAAAGTTTCTGGGACTATCTCCACATTTCTGGTCTAAGTTTATTTTTGCGTGATTTTTACTCACTATATTCTGTTCAAATTCACTTGTGGCTTTTGTCATCTTTTTTCCCCTTGCCCAAATATTTCTACATGGTAATGGTAATATTCTCCTATGGTTTTTGAAGGCTGAAATATCTCTTTAAAGGCATTCTTTTGGGGTCTCAATACGTTCTTTCCCCCTGGAAGCAGAACGCATGGTATGTGATGCAAACCAGCAGAAATGATGGAGTACCTGAAGTGTTTCTGTATAACACACGCACAGCAGATCTTCTGGAAGCCTCAGTATGACGAACTTGACACTCCACATTGCTCTGCAAAAAGTAAAACTAGATTTCAGTGTTTCATGAAACTTAGTATCTCAGAGTCCTCAGATAACCATGAGGATACCCAAACCAGAGAGAAATAACATCACAGCATGTAAAAGAAGCCACTTCTGCACATGAATTGACATTTCAGGTTTGGATTTACAGATGGTAAACATGATGCTAAGGAATTTTAAGCCCTTACCTCTAAGCTGCACTAAACCAGCAGGATAACTTTTTCTTTTTCTGTTGGGGTTTTTTTTTTGGCAGCGGTAGAAGCTGGGATGCCAGAAAACCCTGGTCCGGGAGACCCCCTGCGCTGGTGGGTTAACTCAGAGAACAAATAAGCTCCCCCTGCTCGGGTTACAGGGAAAGACTTCTTCTCCCATCAGGCAGTACCTGTCTAGTACCTGGTCCCCCACTCCGCCCCTTCCCTCTCCCCATTGGTTGTTGTATNCTTTTTTTTTTTTTTTCCAATGCCACAGCAATGAAATAATTCAAGTCAAGGCCTATGTGTAGCCTTAACAAGCAAGGAAAGCCCCAGAACTAGATTGACTCAGCAGTACCTGACCAAACTACCAGATGAGCTGAGGAAATATCATTGCTCTCAGGAATTAAATGTAGACGCTCCATTATTGTGCATAAAATTTTCTGTGCCATGTGTAATGGTACTTGGAGAAAAAGTAGGGTGGCTTTCAAATTTAATGTTTAAATACAACTCTGGTTTGCTTTGTTAAATGTGAACAAGCATTCCAAGTGAATAACATTTAAAAACAAGCACATTCCTCTATTTACCCTAATACCAACTCAAGAATTGGGATATCAATGCCTACAGTGTTATACTTCTAGCATTAAAAATTTCAGCAGGTATAAAAACGTAGGTCACTTCATGTTATCTTCTAAATGCTCAACATTATTGCATCCCAATCCAACAGGATAAAAGTGGAAGGGATGTTCAGGTCCTGCTACACTGCAGGCTGTTCCAGGTCTGATATTCAAACAGAGCAAAAATAGCAAGACTCACAGAAGGTTTTTTGTATGTATGTGGCTCCTTTCAACTGCTGTCTTTATTCTGCTATGACTGAAGTGAGTGCTTGTGGGAGACGGCTGCAGTTTGCTCACCATGCCCACCTTCCCAGGCAGAACCTCTGCCTTGCCTCAACAGGAATCTTTCCTAAAATCCCCCTCTCCTGTACCGGGCCTGGCTCCAAGCCCTCACTACTGCCCACTTTCTCCCTCTTTGAATGCTCTCTGCCATAATGGATGGTGCCAAATTCTTTGCCCCTTCAGCGGGGATGATGCCAGTTGTTTCAGATCAGTGGGGATTGATGTTTGCTCATAAGAGTTAGAGAGATATACCCTCATTGTAAACAATCTTTTGCCCCCATCATGGGAGCTCCACTGGCTCTTTTTCCTTTTCAGCCATCCGCTGCACAGCTGGGAGGAGACAATACTCAATATGCCTTTGTCACTGCTCTCCTGGTAGATGGAGATGAGAAGGAATTAGAGCTGGAAAGAAAAATCAAAGAAGACAAGCCCTCATGAGGTCCTGAGGAACATCAAAGTGATGAAGAACACCAGGGACGGCTGCTACTGTGGTGATGAAAACGGTAGATTTTTTGCAGCTCTGAGTATTCCTGACGCTATTCCTTGCTGTGCGTAGGGTGTTGTCTTCCCTTCCAACATTGCTCCCCCTCTGCTGTGAGTATCACCTTTTCTCCTTCCAGCCCTATCTTCTCTCTGGCCAGACCTTTCAATTTCTTCTGCCTTATCTACTCAGATATTTCTAATCTGCTAAAGCTCATTTCCACCTCTGACTTCCTGCTTAAAATGTCCATCTCCATTCCCAGGTCTCTCTGATTTTTCTTGAGGTTTTATTAACTCCTTGCAAGAGGGACTGGCAGCATCTGAAAAGCACTCTCTGCCCCTTGTCTCTCTCTGCTTGTCTTACTGTCCTTTCTGATGTCAGCCCCTGCTGTACTTGGAGATTTCCAAAGCTTCCTCCAATTCAGACTCCTTAACTGATCCACTTGGCCCACCCACCCCTGCTGGATTTCTTCTTCCCCTGTCTTGTACTAATCCCATTTCTGGAGTCTCTGTTTATCCCTCTCTGTGCTGCTCCTGGCATTCAGGAATCCTGCCATCCTACATCTCCTAAGTGTTGATAAGTGCTCATTTGTCCCCACTCACACTGTCTCCCTTCCTTGTGTTGTCATCAGCATCCATGATCCCATTGCTTGATCTCAACATCCCAAATCTTTTTTTCATGGCCACTTCTTTAGTACCTGGTCAGAATGTAAAATATTTCTTCCCTAACAAAAACTCTCCTATCCTTCGGTTTTTTTCCCTCTATGAAGAATAGACTATATTTTGTTTAGTTTTAGAGTTTTGAAGCAAAATGTGACGTAGAAAGGTAGCATCGACTTGTCCACTGTATATAGTATTTCTGCTCATTAACTTTGTTAATACCACTGTTCAAGAGATTTCCACTACTGTAATTTTTGATACTTTGTCATCATTTACACCTTGAACTTGGCTGCAGAAAGTTGTGTAAGAATGGACATTTCTGCTTTTTATTGCAACTGTGGAAAGGACTGTGAGCCCAACTGTGAGCCCTCTCTGTCTTTTCTCGCAATATTTGTTGGCCAAAGATATGATTTTAAACGTGTCTTACAGCCTTGTTTTTCTGCATTTGAAAGTGCTCTTCACAGGTATAGCATAATGACCTTCCAACTGTGTTCAAGTGCACTCAAAGTTGGGGCACTAGGTTGAGGCTTCCAGCACAGTTTTTGTGGCGGTTACCTGTTTTCTGCTGATATGAATTATATTTGCCTGAGGTACTTTCAAAACTCTGTACCTTTGGGTGCTGAGGCTTTCTGCTGCAGATGTGAGACAGGGAGACCTCAGAAGCCAGAGGGTAGTGGTTTGTAATTCTACATTTACCACTTTTGAACTCCAGAGAGGGTTGATAGTTCAGAAAAAGAGATTTCAAAAGTTTAAAACCCAAATAAAAACAGCCTGGGGCACTGAAATGATGGGCTTTTGGGTAACTGATTGTTTAATTTCAGTTTTCACATTTACTTTTTGGAAAAACTAGATGAATATATGTGTGTTTTATGAACTGCCTTCATTTCTTAAAATAATTGAGAAGTCCAAAGTTAGGAGTTGCAAATAATAAAACCAGAAGTTATGTCAGAACAGCCTATTTCTTCCTTGTGCTTTTTTATTTTTTCCTTAATGTTGTGATGTTGTGTTTAATTTTTCTCATTTATTTTTTTTCCTGGAGTGGCATGGGAGGAGGAAACATCATTGGGTATAGTTAAAATCAGAATCTAATTCTTTGGTTTTATCTGAAAATTTGCAGCTGAATTAATTCTCATTTTAAATCACTGTATCTGTGCTTCCACTGCTTGTAACATGAGCAGAGCCCTTCACATATTGCTGCTTTTTAATCACTGTTGGGCCATCTGTTACTCAGTATCTTCTATCATTTAAAAAAAAATAAACTCAACACAGAACAGCTGCACTGTGCATCTTCATATATATTTTTCTCCCTACATTTTCTAGCAGTGTAGTTTGGTTTTGTTTGGTTTGGCTTGGGTTTTCACAGGATCTGATACACAGCAACGGTGGCACAGTTGCGGTGCTAACATATGCCTCAGAAATGGAGGAACACTGCGTGCAATGCTCCCAGCAAGAGAATTGGAACTCTTCAGGAAGTGATGAAATTATGGAGACATTTTCCAGCTGAAATGAAAGAGGAAGTTCTGCCTGCACACCTGATGAAGTCAGATGAATATGGACTAGTATATAGACTCTACTTCGTAGGGCACTCATGCTGAGTGAGTATGACACATTCCAATAACCAAAATGCTAATTGTTTCCTCTAGAAAGGCTGTATTTGGGATGAGCAGGCACAGTTGTGTGTTGTTGATAGGTAAGCTCACAATTGACTTTTGCACAGAGAAAGTTGCTGAGGGTTTAGAATTTCAAGGCAAACTCAGTCCCGTGTCTCAACCAAAAATCTCAGTTTTAAATCTTCTTGTAGTCTGGGTGAGATGCTGCATTTGTTTAGTCCTTGTGGACCTGAAGCCAAAAGACAAAGCTTACCCTTATTCACGCATTACTGGCTGATATTGTAGATTTCTATGCTGAAAAGGTTTATCTGGCCACTGCTCTCACAGCTATCAGTAGCTCACAGTAGGAGGTCAAATATGAATCACAGAATGGTTTGAGTTGAAAGGGACCTTAAAGATCATCTAATTCAAGTCCCCCTGCCATGGGCACCTTCAACTAGACCAGGTTGCTCAGGCCCCAGTCCAGCCTGGCCTGGAACATTTCCAGGCATTGTTCTGCTTAGTCTGGAAGGGGACCTCTGGTGTAACACACAGACGGGCAGTGGGAAACGTGACTGGATAAGGAAGGACAGAGGATCTCTTAATACTCAAATCTGTCTGATCCCTCTAGCCTCTGCTCTCTGTGGTACTCAGTCTTCTTCAGCAGTGGTGTAGCCATAGGTCCTTTTTGCCTGTAACCCATGGCCAGCCCTTTCACCGTCCTTTTTGGGGAAGGCTGGCAGGCACCTCTGCCTTCCTTCTCACTGTGCAGGCATCACATTTTGTCTTAGTATAACAGGATCACAGTGCATAAGCTTGAGGAAACTGTCTTATCTTGAAGAGAGCATCCAAGGAAAGGCTACCTATATAACGGAGTTCCCACCACTCCCCTTCTGCATGCCTGTCTCTCAATGAAGATCCATTGTTAATCTTATAGAAAGGTGCAAGCAGAGTCAATCATACAGCTTGCATAGCATCTGACTGTAGATTATGACATTATCTATGAATAAGAGAACGATGACAATAACAATGATAATAAAGCTCAAGACACAACACCAGCTGAGAGCTGAGAGCCTCCACTAGACTTGTCAGATTTGTTTCCATCATTAAAGGGTGGCTTATTCCCCACAAGTTCACTGAGGCTGTCAGGAGGTTCTCAGTGACCAACTAACGGGCCTGAGAGTAGCAGCTGCCCACTGGCTTTAGGATGCAGGGCTGGGACAGAAGTTTCTGGAGTGCAGAAGCTGCAAGCATCCTCCCACACATAGGCACCACAGCGAGCTGTCCCACCTCTGTCCTCTCTAAGTCACAGCCAGGAGTATACCACTGTCACCAAGATGAAAGGCTCATTCCTCTGGTCTTTCTACTACGAAATTACCTCGGTGCCACATTCCATTTTATGCCAAAACCTATTTTATTTTTCAGAATTGAGAAAGATGTAAGTACATCATTGTTCCTGCATTCCCGGTGTTGGAGGTAGCCTAACAACTCCTGCTGCTATGTGGGATACAGTGGAGGTGGTCCTGGTGCACATTCATCCTAATAACCCAGTGGTGAAGCATTCCACTTGCAGATGGTTTAGCTAAACTCACAGTTCTCATCTCCTTCTAATTTCACCAACGATAAAGCTCCCTCCCTCCCCTTTTATGCCAAAATGGGATAAAGTTCTCACTCTCAGCATATCCATGGGGAAAAAAAGGGGGAAAAAAAAAAGAAAGAGAAAAATAGAAAGAGAAAGAAAGAGAAAAAGAGAAAGAGAGAGAGAAAGAGAAAGAGAGAGAGAAAGAGAAAGAGAGAGAGAAAGAGAAAGAGAGAGAGAAAGAGTAAGAAAAAGAAAAAGAAAAAGAAAAAGAAAAAGAAAAAGAAAAAGAAAAAGAAAAAGAAAAAGAAAAAGAGAAAGAGAAAAAGAAAAAGAAAAAGAAAAAGAAAAAGAAAAAGAAAAAGAAAAAGAAAAAAAAGAAAAAGAGAAAAAGGAAAAGAAAAAGAAAAGCCATAAAATATTTTATTCTTTCTTTTGAGCAGCCCTCATTGTCCAATAGCTTTCAGTGTTCACTGTAGATGAATAGCTGAAGCTGATTGCATGGGATTTGTAGCCTGCAGCACCTTGTGAACTTGTGGACTGGAAACACAAGGATATGTTCAAAAGCAAATTTTCATACCATGCAAAGTTTTGCAGGCCCGTTCTTTATTACTTCACAGAGTCATAGAATCATAGAATGGTTTGGGTTTGAAGGGACCTTATGGGTTATTTAGTTCCAGTCCCCTGCCATGGACAGAATTCAGTGGCATTGTGTATTTTTTTTTAAACTGAAACTGGCCTAGTTTAGTTAATTTAAAAGTTAAATTAAATACTTTCTCCCAGTTTGTTTTATATTGTTTTGTTTTTCCCATTGCCCCATGGTCCCCCCTCACCCCCACCCCCACCCTTGTTTTTAAATTTGGTTTTTTCCCAGGGAAATGAGTAAAAAACACAGAAAATAAATCTGAAGGAACAAAACCACCACACTGAGGTCATTGTTTAGCGAAACAGCGAAAGTTTCAGTGAATTTTTTCAGCAGTTTCGGAGCTGGAAATGGTCCTTTGAACACCCATATTGTATTTATTTTTACTGAAAAAGAAAGTGGATTTGGTTTGAATAGGGACTTTTTAATTGCTCATGTGTCTTTCTGTATGTCAATATTCAACAAGAAAAGAAAATGTTTTCTATTTTAATGGCACTTATTGCCAATGCCATTCCCACAAATCTCTCTTTTCAGATTTACAACAGTATTGTAATATTAGATTCACTGTCTCTGCCATGCAAAATTAATCTAAGTTTACTAGTATAGAGGTAAAACACAGCTGACCCAGATTCCTTATTTACTTTGTTCTAACAAATTGAAAAGGACCTTAAGTTGTGAATAAGCAAATTTCATTTTCTTCCTTTTTACACAGGCAAAATTGGGTAAGACTTCATGTAAAAGAATTAGTATAAATAGCTCCCTCTTCTCATCTCATGCTTACTATACAAAATTGTGTTTTACATATTTCTCTTTTCTAAAAGCCTGTGCACATTTGGATAATAAAAATTCACTAAATAATAATCTCCCATCTTGATTTCTCAATGCCTGTAATTTGTGCTGACTACCAAACGACTCATTTCATTAAGCCTGTTGCCACTGACTGGCTGACAAGATGGTAAATATTACTGCTAATGCAGTATACCATGGTGATATTAGGTGGCTAACAACACTGAAAAGCACAAACACAATGTACAGTTTGTCTGGTACCTGGCCAAGCAGTAATCTCAGTCCTGAAATCATACACATTTAAAAAAAAAAAAAAAAAAAGAAAAAAAGAAAACAAGAACATATTTGGCTTTGAAAGTTCCTGAGTATCTTAGGAGGTGGGGATTCCCATGACGATCCTTTCAGACACATTTGATGGCTACCCTACCTCATCATAAGAAAA
The DNA here is from genome assembly GCA_013398015.1 of Oreocharis arfaki. Classification (NCBI taxonomy): domain Eukaryota; kingdom Metazoa; phylum Chordata; class Aves; order Passeriformes; family Paramythiidae; genus Oreocharis; species Oreocharis arfaki. The sequence goes on along the minus strand of VZRR01001193.1, from coordinate 8,181 downwards.
GCAGCAATTGTGTTTTGTATCAAAAGTACCACAGAAGTGCAAATGGGAGTAAAGCCAAGGCCACCTCTGGTATGAGGTTCCTTGTTAGGGCATCTGCCAGCTGATCAGAGGGTAGCTACTGCTGAAGCAATGGGATGAGGTGTGGTATGCTGAGCAAAGCTGAATGGGGATAAGCAGCTCTACTCTAGTAAGCAGTAGTGTGGATTTCAAGGCAACCAAAATCTGACTGCTAAAACAAATAAAAAGATACTGCTAAATCTGTCATTTCAGGCAGGTATGTGAATGAGTTGCCACCCAAACAGAGATAGCTGCAATGAGCTGGGTTTGCACATGGCCAGTTGGCAGTGCCTGAGGATTGCTGGCTGTTACGCCAAAATGCAGGATAAACTCTGCTGTGCTGGGTGGGGCCATGATGCAAACACCCTCACCGCACATACTTCTCTCAGTGAGATCCCAGAGAGACGATTTGTATGGCTGGAGACAAGTCACTTCCAACACTTGCACAAAACATTTAATTTCTTTCTTCTCATTATCACTGAGTATCTATTTCCCTGTGGTTTGTAAAAAGGCTTTGCAAGAATCTCTCTACCATTTTACTTCTCATCAAATGCTGCTTTAGGAAGAGAGGAAATCATTCCTTGAAAAGGCAAATTTCAGTGCAAGGCCTGATGTTTCTTTTCACTTTCATTTTATTTCGTTTTTTGACTGCTCAGTAAAATATAAGGAAAACAGTCTTAGGGAGAGAAACAGTTAGGACCTATTTTCAAAACTTGTCGTAGGAAAAACCTGGAGTGCCAGAGAGGCAGGCATATTTTTTCCAACCCATTAATTTGTTTGAAGTGAGTATGATGACTGGATTGGTGCTTCTGTGCCTCCAAACCTGGATAGTGAGCTCTCTGATGCTGGGTAATGAGCCGTCGCAGGGCTGACACTGGTTATGCTACACACCACAATTTTTACAGTAAAGAGTAAGAGATATTAAGAAATTGCTTCTCCAAAAGGAGTGACTTTCCTCCTGCTAAATTTGTATACTAGTCATGCTGATGCCCTTACTCGCCACTGCCAGTCTCAAGTACTGCAGATCTTTGTACCTGGGCATGAAAGCTCTATCCTTGAGAAAGCCATGGCAAGATGAGCAGCAAGTTACTTAGCAGCAGAAGTGACAGTTCTTATTCCCAGGTCAAACACAAAATTTCTTCCTTGTTCCCTTCAGGGGAGAAGCACCCATTGCCTAGCCACTCTACTCCCACACCACAGCTTTGCTCTACTGGGACAGCGCAGGCCCAAGTCCCATCCTCAAGAAAGAGAGGTAGGTATCATCTCTAGATGTATGTTTAACCATGTTTGAAATGCATACCCCAGCTGACTACATTGAAGTGTTGTGTGAAATGGCAGACACAGGCTCTCTTCAACTAAAAAGACAGAATACACTCAGATTTTTAACAAACCAAGAATTTTTCCCTGCAGTAGGAGATATGCTACATGGGAAATAACGTATGATGCAGTTCCTTTGCAATTTGACTGCTTTAAACTATTCTGCTCACTATAAAAAGAGGTCTTCATATCTCCCAAGCCATTCAGCATTCCTGCAGAATTTCATGGATATCTTTTAGAATTATTTCATTTGGAAGGGACTTTTAAGATCATCACATTTTTCTCTGTGTTTGAAACTAGAGCAAATTGTGAAGACAAATATCCCTGTGTTCATCGATAAGTTGTTATCTATGACATTTTGCAGGTGGATGTGCTAGACCAGCTTCTGACATGCGACTCTTGTGCAGTAAAATACTGTGTCTGTTATTTGGCAACTCACAGTTGTAGTTTTCTTCTATTTCTCACCATTTCATAATGTGAAACAGAATTGCCTGGGTGCCAGACTTTACAACAACTTCACATTATTGCAGCTCATGTTGGCATACAGACCGAAGGAACACTAAGAAAAAACCATATTTTTTTTAAAAATAGCTTAACCAAAAGGGAATAGTTCTCCTAAAGGAGGTCAAGAAAAAAAAAAAAAAGTTGTGATATGTTCATACCTTTTCATATCAAATCTAAAATTATTAAAGCTGTCACTCTGAAACACGTACAACTTCCTCACACTTTCTGTGCTTATTTTACGAAGACGTCTAATGGAAAAAATGTGTGCAATGAAGACCTCAAAACTGTATCCCTAGTAAGGAATTATACAACAACTGTTGCAACAAAATTCCTGTTAACTATATTATTTTCAGCAACACATGATGCATATTTATTCTGTACACTTTTCCAAGAAATAGAAATAATTTCCTTGCCTAGCATCATATATATTTTGAATTATTTTCACACAAAGGTGAGAAAGATGAGTATAAAGCCCCTGTTGAGATTTCTGGATTATTTCACACCATTTAAAACTCAATTCTTCTGCATTTTCTTTAGCTCATCTCCTGTTCAGCCATGGTGCCTACTAACAGTGAAGCCACCTGTTCCCTAAATTAAAGAGAAGCATGGCAACAGGTATGGGTAAGTTTTGTGGGTATAACACAACTGTAGTATCACAGCACACGTCTCTTGTCTTGATGCAGGCTTCAGACAATGCCCCTTTCTGATGCATTTAACCTCAGTGCCATCCGACAGGATCGCATGGGATCCCTGTGTATTACTTGGAAATACGTAAATAATTTTCTTCCAAAGAAAAAGTTAGGAAAAATAGCATCTCATGAAGAATGAAAATTTCAGAAGCCTGGAAAAACATTTCATATTTATAAACCATCGTCACATTTTAATCCCTTTTCCCCAAACCAGACACTTTCAGCAAGAATCATGTAAGGTGTTAACTGCTTGCCTTTCACTTCCATTAGGATATGTGTACTCAAAACATTGGAAGGCTCTGTCCTGCTTTAGTTCAGAGTTCTAAGTCAGACATATTTCCACACTGTATTTCAAAATATGAATGCCTAACATGTAGAGTGAACTTAAGTGAGAATTTTCTTCTATTAAAATCAGAAAAAGTTTTGTAATTGATTGCCAAAAATCTTGCCTTGGATATTTAAAGATGCAAATAAACACAGCTCTGAGAAACCTCACTAGGAATTCAGTGTCACAGAAAATCAGTTCATACATTAACATGTATTTATTTTAGCAGCTAATTTCCTGTGTTCTGAAATACAACATTTCATTCTGCTTCTTGATCTACTAATAAAGCTTTGTATCAGCTGACGCAGAATAAGCTGACTCAGTAGGACTCTTAAGTCGACCAAAGAATACATTTTTTAAGAATGAAATGCCTTCCAGCCCAGCAACATAAAGTCATGTGAGAAAGCACACTTCCTCCTCCAAACAACTGAAGACATGTTAGTGTTCCTATGTACGCAGGGTCCTGACAGCAAGTGAATAAAACACTTAAAATTTTGACTGTCATATTTTCACACATGGTTAGGATTGTTAGAGTAGATTTTTAATTCCAGATAATGGCAAGCAAATACACAAAACAATAGCAAATTTGTTGAATTTGGCTTTGATAAGGTTTTTATAGCTAAAGCCACGTCCTCTTTTTCAACCAAGAATTATTAATAGTTTCAAAGTCTTTCATGCGCTCCTACATACATTCCTAAGTACTTTTCTAAATGCCAGAGACTCTCATGTGAGGCACAAATCCAGTGAAACCAAGCTTCATAAGAAGGATCTGGTCAGTCTTTTTGTTGATACTTTTGTCATCTGCTTCATCTTCCCTTTGTTGTTTCAGCAAACCATTATGAAACCCTCACACGAGACTGACCAAAGCCCGAGCCTAATTTTACAGCTATGTCTTAAATTGGAACAGGAATCTTCTTAAAATAGCAGGTTGGAAAGTAAATTATGATTATATTTGAGCATAACCCAAATCCTAATTCTGAAATTTTTATTTGCCCACAGTTGAGGTACCTGAACTCCAACTAAAAGAGCACCAGATTTCAATGCCATTATCTCAGTAATGAGATTGAAAAATGTTGTGAGGCTTTTAGATCAGCAGTACCTGACACCAGTGTCTCTGTATCAAAAACTTAGCTAATGCTTGTGTGCTAGGCATTGCTTCAGTTTGAGAACATTTATGGATGTGTTTGCACTGCAATCCTGACAAACCTAAAACAACCTCCAAAACTCAGTGCAGAATTTTGAATCTATGTATTTTTGAATTAAAAAAAAAATAATCAGAGAATCATACAATGGTTTGGCTCGTAAGGGTCCTTAAAGACCATGTAGTTATAACCCCCTGCCCTGGACAGGGACACCTTCCACTAGACCAGGTTGCTCCAAGCCCCATTCAACCTGGTCTGGAACACTTCCAAGGAGGGGAGAACCATGGCTTTTCTGGGCGGCATGTGCCAGTGCTTCACCAGCCTCACAATGAAGAGCATCCTCCTAGCATCTAATTCAACCTGACCTCTGTCAGTCTGAAGCCATTCTCACTCCTTCTATCACTCCATGCTCTTGTCAAAAGTCACTCTCCAGGTCTCTTGGAGCCCCTTGCAATACAGGGAGGTGCTCTAACATCCCCCTGAAGATTTTATATGTGCAAGTACAATCTCTTTCAAACACAAAATATTGAATTCTGGAAAAAATATGTCTACTAATGAGCTTCACATTCTATGACCCTGAATTTGGAAACAGTGAAGTCACAAGGAATTGCAGATATGTCTGAAAATGTAGTTTCTGATGGTGGATTATGTTTAAATACTGCCTGTTCCTGCAGATGTATGCTAGTTTGTGGGAAGAGAAACACAGGAAGACAGAAATGTTGTTAAGTTCTCACTGTTATCAAACACACAGGGAAATCCTGGAGTTTGCTCTGCATTGCCTTCCCTGGCTTCTTTTGATGCTGTGCAAGAAACCATTAGATGTAGAGTCATGGAATTAGAGCAACAGGGGCTTCTGGGCATGGCACAAAACAACACATGGGCTGGACTGCAGTAACAGAACAAAACATTGTGCTTGAGGAATTTTATGAACACCTGGAGGATGCTCCTGATTTATTCTATCTCAGATTCCCTTTGGTTTCACAGTCCTAATTTTAGGGTTTTTTTAATGTTACAAAGTGCTTATTTCGCTCATATATGTAGTCCTTTCAAAATAAGTACAGCTGAATAAGCAAGAAAAATAAGCTTCTATTGGTCAGCAAAAACAAATATATAAAATGACAGTTAATCCAGGGAAAAACCTAGGCTAAAACAGTTTCTAGTATTTAGTGAACACTGGAATACTTGCATAAAATTAAATATCCAATGTACGGAATTGTGAATATATGGCAAGATGTTGTGAATATGGCCATATTAAATATTTCCTGTAGTAAAGAAGTCAGTCACCTCAGACTGAGTACCAAGCTGAGGTACCCACCTCTGGGCTATGAGGCCAGGCAGCATGACCCATGTGCCATGGGTGCTGCTCTGAACTCCTGGTACTTGAGACTCTAAGAACGGTCATGCCAGCTGAAACACATTTTGCAAAGGCTTAAGAAAATTAACTCCTGGTCTTTTATCTCCCATGCTCATACATTGACTTCAGTGAAGCTAAGCCTTCCACCTGTGCATAGAGATCAATATGTGCCTTTTCATCAAAACCAGGACTTAAATAGAAGTTAATGAAAAAGGAGGCAAAAAAATGTGTTTTCCCTGTCGTACTGTAACCTTCTTGTACATATTTCCTAAAAGTACATCCTGACCATCTATGGCAGAAATCAGCTTCAAACTGTCTGCAAATCTTAATGATTGTGAAGTACGATAAATTGGTAATAGACTTACTACAAATGTAACTAAATATACAAAGACCCATGAAAGGCAAAAAAAAATTAACCTACCCCCATAAGGTAGTGCCTCTAGTTCCTTTCCTGTAGCACAGATGATATGTGTTTTAAGAAAATGTATTATATTGGCTGTGTACCGTGTACATCTCAAGCCAAATGTGTAGACTGCAGAATTAGAGATGTGATCCCACGTCTTCTTTCCTCCTCTTCTACACAAAAGCATCAGTGAGGATGGGGTGTAAACTTAAACTGTCTCTCTTGCAACATTACTGTTGTCCTGCCACAACCTTGGCATTGATGCATTGCATTTTCGAATTTAAAAAAAATTCCTGATCTTCCACTTTCCTTAGTCTAAAGAACTTCTAGAAGAGAAGTGGACAACTGCATAGCACCATGTAACAAACTGCATTAAAATGCAGGAAGTATTTTGAGGTTCCTAATTCTATTACAGTGTGGACAATGAGTGCATATGTGTTTGTCCCCTTTCCACTTTGAGGTTAAATTGATCAATGAATGGAAATCTGGGTGGCAGCAGAAAGAGCTACCACAGATGATGATGCAGGCAGAAAAATGCCAGGCCAATTTTCAGGAAAAACACAAAACCCAACTTTTTCTCCACCTTCCCAGGAGTTCCCACTAGTATGGTGTCTACATATAAGTATGAAGGTTTCTGCCTTTTCCTAACCTCTTCATTCAAGAGCTTGCTAAGGAATCTCACAATATTGCATCTTTGTGTCTGACTCTTGAAAAATATGCTTTATTTGGTGAGTAGCTGAATAAGCCCATATGCATTTCTTCTGCCTGTGTATTAGTATACCCCACTGTCCCCCAGAGCTGCCCTTGAATGAGTCTCAAGTACCAGGAGTTCAGAGCAACTATGATTACCAGACTGAATAACACGGTGTTTTCTCCACCAGCAGCACCACAGGATTTTCCCCACTGATTTGATTAACCTATCATATTGCTACTAAATGAAAAAGAACCTCTTAGATAATAATATGGCCTGAGTTTCTGGCCTTTCCCCTTGTGCTATCCATCCATTTTTTGTGAGAACCACTTTTCCTGACGGGAGAGGGTGTGTGTGCCTCAAGCTGAATCTATCACTTTGATCAGAAAAGAAAACACTTTTACGTCTATGAATCAATACTATCGGGACACAGAAATTCACGAAAAACCCTAATGATTATGTGTTTTACTGGTTTGGCTTTCTGAGGAATAATCCTTATAGGTAGGAGGTGGGATATCATGATGCATGGATGTCCTAGGTTACCATGTAAGATGTAACCAATAGTATGTATTCTGTTATCATCTTCGCAAGCTGTTAAAGCAGGTGGGACAGTATTCGTTATCTCCTACCACAACTCATCCTTGATAACTCCCTATGGGAGCTATCTCTGTCTAATGGGCAATCAAGGACCCACCACATGACACACAGAATTACATCAGCCCATTGTCAGATGCTCCACCTAGCGGGGAGGAGCCAAGCATTCCCACCTGGATGTAATCTAGGGTTTGGAACAGCACAAGTAGCCCTTACTTACTGGATGCCCAGAGAACAAGAGCTACTACTGGACCTTCAGGTGAAGACCAGACCCTTCTACAGGATCACTGCTTCAATAGGACCACTTGATATGACTAACAGGGTGTCAGGTTGTATCCTGACTCTGTCATTGTTCTTGTACTATTGCATTTATTTTAATTTTCCTGTTAAATTATGATTCTGACTCAGATCTCCCACTGGTTTATTTTCAGACTAGTACAATGGAGAAGAGAAGCAAGAATATTAGACCTTTTCCTGTTTCTGGTTGTCTCTTACAGTGTAAGAGATATCTTAGAGTTTTGACCATGACTAATCTTCCCATGCTTCATGGTTCTATCAGCACAGCTGGGAACGTGTCAGAGACTGAAATATCATAGTTTATGACTTGAACATTTTCATGAAGGACTTTTAAAACTGTATTACAAGAGCTGCAGGGAAGACTACCACACCCTGAATGGGGCTCTGAGAGACCCTGGACCCGCTCACTGATGAAGATAAAGCAACAACTCAGGGCTGGGGACATTCACAAGGTACAAGCTCAACACTTCCAGGGTAGAGACCACAGCCCCAGGGGCTATCGGCTGCCAGGCTTGCACAGACCCTCACACCAAAGGGTGGGGGGAGAGAGACTCTGGATGTGTGTTGAAAAGCCTCTGGTGAGAGGCACAGTGAATGCCCATCCTCCGATGTGCCGATCAGCTCAGCTAAGGGGCTCTCACCTGGGGGAGGTCGGGGGGGTGAAATGCTTATCCATAGCAGAAGGGGGTGCCTTGGCCCATCAAAGGGCCCCCCTACCAGAGGGGTCCCCAGACCCTGCACCAGAGCACCAGAGATGATGCAACAGACCCTCGGTGTTACAAAGAACAGTGTCAAACTGGCCCCTGCA
>VZRR01001192.1:116981-133247 GCA_013398015.1 Oreocharis arfaki | reverse complement strand
AAAGGGAAAGGGAAAAGGAGAGAGAAAGTGAAACAGAAAGACAGCAAGTGAGAGACAAAGAGAGAAAAGGAAAAGAAAAAGGAAAAAGAAAAAGATAAAGAGAAAGGAAAAGAAAAAGAGAAAGAGAGAAAGAGAAAAAAGAAAAAGAAAAAGGAAAAGAAAAAGAAAAAGAAAAAGAAAAAGAAAAAGAAAAAGAAAAAGAAAAAGAAAAAGAAAAAGAAAAAGAAAAACCGAAAACAAAAACAAAAACAAAAGGAGTTAGCTGCAGCAGTCTCTTAATTTTTTAATTCATTCCCACAAAGATCCTTCACCAGCAAAATTAATCTGAAAGAGAGACACTTTATTTCTCTTGCTGTCTTTAAAAGACCACAAGATTCAGCTATCATTCAAGACTATAGAGCATCCTATTGAAAGGACAAGCAATCAGTCATTTGTTTGATATCAAAAGGAAGTCCTAAGTAATCAATATTTGAAGCCCCATGAATCTTCCGAAACTAAAAGAAAACCTGCATGTTTTCCTATTGCAAATCAGAACACGAAGACGTAGCTGACAACAGATGAGTGGCTGGAGATGAGAAGTCTCATTTCAGCTAATATCACCATCCAACCAAAGCAGAACTATGTAGGAGACAAATAAAAGAGTTGTACTAAGATTGTTGCTAGTAGGTACTGAGAAAGAAAGAATGTACTAAAATGACCTCCTTTTAGCACTGCTCCTAGTAAATGTTACATACAATATTGAGACTTTTATGCACCCCGTATAGAAAAGGCTTCTTTAAGATTTCACACATGTGAGAAAATAGTATTGTGTCTCCATTTTATATCTTATTCCCAAAATAATGCTGTGAGATTACAAAGAAATACTACTGGTCAGTTTCTATCCACAGGAGTAATCTTTTGTTTTATACTTTCTAGCTGATGGCTGAGGCAGATACTGAGCAAAGTCCCTTGGGCAGTCTGTTACCTCCAGATGACATGGAAAATATACACAGAATACTCATACTCAGCATTTTTTGGCAAAGTCATTTAATTCTTCAAATCCAATTTCTTGATATTGCAGTTTCTTTTCCTTCTTTCTAGTTTTACTTGGGGAATAAAAATATGCTTTCAAGATTAATATCACAGCATTAAAGTCTTACTTCCAAAAGAAACTGGAGTTTATTGCTGAAATTGGCCAATCCTTTGTTTGAGTCATTTTGAAAATTCAGCTTAATGCAGCAAGGTTCGTATAAAGTTCCCTCAGTGTATTTACTGATCAAAATCTAAAGTTCTTATCATATCGATAGGCATTTAAACAACAGATGATTCATTTTGCATTTGTTTACTCTGACCCTTTCCACTGTAAATTTTCCTATGAGTCATTTATTGCCAGATTGGTGCTGGCCAGGCTAGAACTGGACATATTCCATGCGTGTCTCAATTCTCACATTTCCTTAACTCAAAACCCTTAAATTCATTACCTTGGTGTTCTCTTCTGTCAGCCCTCTTAATTAAATGTGCAAGCTTTAATTGTGCGTCAGTGATTTGACAACTTTTACGGCAGATACTCATTCCCACGGAAAGAGCCTTTCAGTGGTGGTAATTGTCTTGTGATTGGGTATTTCAGGTCCTCTCTCCCCCAAAAGATTCACAGAACAGTCTCTACGCAGGGAGAAGCAAAATCCCATCGATGTGATCGTTCTCTTGTTGTTCCTTTTCCTTCAGCACAAGGCACGTGCGTGGCTGATAAACAGCGACACATGCGCCTACCCAGCAATTCCACGCCGTCCTGTCGCTCTGCTGCTCCCTCTGGTGCTTCTCATCCTGGCTGGCCTTCCTCCCAGCAAAATAAAGCCACCCAAATCATTGCATCCCGGCCTTGTGGTTTGATACAGACCTTCAAAGATGGAGGAGTCACACGCAAGCTATGCAATATTCTTTTGAACCGCATCGTGCACATAAGGAAGAAAATATTCAACAGCTTGTAAGAAGTTGCTTTCCTACCTTGCTTTTCTGGGAAATTCAGGGGAATTTCACCCTGTTGTAGACTTTTTACAGACTGGAGAGTGGTAAAATCTGATAAAAGCTACCAAGTCAACAACTCCCAGGGAAGAAATCTCGTGTTTCATAAAGATCCAAGAGAGGGGGGAAAATTGCTCAGGCACTGTGCAGCAGTACAGGAAGAAGAGCAGCAGGTCAGAAAGTCCTGGGGCAGACCTGTGTGTACAACTCTACTATCCCAGATATGAAATATGTGTGTGATGGTTCAGCCTGATTCTATTTAAATGTGCTTGACAATAATGGAGTAGTTCCTCTGGTTTCTGGGACAGAAATCTGAGCAACCTGATCCCCCTCATGTCCCTTGACAATGCAGAGGTATTGGATTAGGTGGTCTTTAAAAGTCATTTCCAACACAAATTATTCTATGACTATTTTTAGGGATTTATTCAATTATTTGAAATGGGTTTTTCTGCATTTCCCATCAGTATTTCCCAAAACATAGTACCTTTCAATCCTGAAAGGTACCATTAACTTAGCCCAATTTAGCCTGCATCTGGCACAGCACAGGTTATTTCTGTGAACTGAAGCATCTCTGAGAGACGAATGCCCAAAGTGATCCTTTCATTTTTCTCTGTAGGACATTTTTGAACTATTAAAGATTATCACATCTCGGATGCATCTCATGGAGGCTAAATTTAAAGCTGAAAGCTCTCCTGATGGTCGTAGTTAAAGTTCACACCTTTCAATACATCATTTTGTTTGACATGCAAGAAATGTCTTTATTTCAGCCATGACTTATCACTGCTATTTCAATGTAAAATTAAAAAAAAAAAAAAAAAAAAATAGATGGCAGTGTTGCTCGAAATAAATCATGCAGCAGTCTTTGCACCTTCAGTGGCCTCTGCATTGCACTACCCAGTCATTACTTTATAGCCATCATACTTTATCCTTGTTTCTCCTAAAGTGTTGCTCCTGTGCAAAAATCCCTTTCTAGGCTCTAAAGTCCTGGATGGGTCATAACATCCTTGAGTGTAATTGTCTTTTTTTACTTCCATGTCGTATCAAAAGGATACTACATTCTGTTTATTCTTCAGGCCTCAACCCACAGTGCATCAACAGGCAAACCCACAATTCCTCATAGGCGTGGTGTCAGTTTGGTCCCAGCAGGAGAGAATATTCCACAACATAACCTTCACTTTCTGCAGAACATGGTATGATGGGTATGAAACATGCAGACTCATTAGTACTTTATGAATCTCCGTTTCAGTTTATAGTGTGATAAATTCAACCACCCTTCCTTCTCTCTTACATAAAATAACTTTCTTAAAACTTTTACTGGCCTTCGTGACCAAACAGAAACTGTCATTTTTCTCTATTATTTGTCTCAGTAAAAAGTTTAGAAGTACAAATTAGAAAATACAGTTTCCAAGTTTTTAATGAGACATTTTATGATATGCCAGCATATTATGCTTTCAGAAACTTATTTTACATTTTCAGATTTATGTTTATTACAACAATTAAGTATATTTATAGTCTCATTACTATGCTATTGTAACACGTAACTTGCCTATATTTCCAATCTTTTATTATTTTCCATTAAAAAGACACTAACAATACAGAGACACAACTCAAAGTTCATTAAAGTTTGAAGCAGATTGACTCAACCCCAAGCTGAAATATTTTCTTGCCACTATTTCTCAGTTCATGAAGGCTCTATTTTCAGTGTGAATAGTTTTAACACCATTTCCCATCTCTTTTTATTATTCATTCTTCATCCTTTCGTACTTCTTTCTTCTTGCTGAAAACAGAAAATGTCACTGTTTCCCCACCTCTGTGCTGGAAGCAGATTTCACCTTGCTCGAGGTGAGCCACAGCTCCTGTCCTTACCTCCCCATCTGTGGTCCTGCCTGGCAAACACTGCCTGTAAAGTCCCTGATCTGCACGTGAAGAAACCAGGAGTTCAGTGAGTCTCACAGAACTTAATTGCAATGTTTTCATGTGACTTTGAAGTCAAGTGTTATACAAGCATATTTTCTTATAACTGCATCGAAACTGTCATTAGCTATATTCCAAGTAACCTTTTACTAAGTTGGAAAAAGGAAAATAAACAGCACTTTAAGCAATTGCAACTTTAATTGGAGATTCAATTAGAGGACTAAATCTCTGTGCTTTTTAATTTATTTCTCAGTAGGCTACAAGATTATACAACTCCTGAAAAAGAATAGCAATGTGTAGGAAAAGTGGCTGACAAGTGCAGCCACACTCTTCTTCTATGTTCAATAACCAAGAAACAATGTCAGTAATTAAAAACTAGCTTTTGAAAAAGAACACAGACAAGGCATTCTGTTTGACAAACGTAGTTAAGTTGAAGCAAAATAGTTACTGTTTGATACACAAACTCTTTCCTAATCATTTTTGTTTCACACTGAAGCAAATAATAATATATACTTATACTTTATAAAATGGAATACAAATATAAAATTTGTCTTTTTGAGCACTTCTCCTTCTGGAAGAGATAAAAACAGGGATAGAAGACTCTTAACTACCTGAACAGCATTATTGCCATTTGATGATTAATACGAGAGAAATGGCTCAAAGAACCATTAAATTCATAATTAGAACAAGCAAATTGCCAGCAGAAGGGTCAAAGTCCTGGACTGGATCTCAGGATTCAAGACCTGTAAGACTCTAGGCAAAGTGAAGTAGGAGATCTCCTGAGGTTTTCTATTCCCTCTATTTTCCAACCAGCAGGCTCAGATCTGTCATGCAGCGTTTTGCTGCCCTGTTAGCCTGACTTATTGTGGTTCTTTTTTCACTGACAGATTCAGAGCATTCCTGAGGCGGACACAGGCTGTGCCACGGACAAATCCCAGCCTGTACAAAGATGCAAGGCACAGTAACCCCACCTTTTCACTCCCCTCTGTCATACCTTGGCTTTCAGAGGAAAGAAGTGTGGCTACCTACACAAAGCCAAATATTATATAGTGCAGCCGTGTTATTTTATGGCCAAACTCCCTATCAAATGATCAGGACACAAGGCAGAGGCCCAAGGCGTTTTTGTCCCCCACTTCCATTGCAAACAGCAATCCATGAAAAGATACAATGAGCCCTGTACTGCTACAGCTTGGGGAATATGTTGATAAAAAGGGGTCAAACTTCTATGCTGGTTTGGATAAAACATGCGTTCCTTGATCCCACATAGAACTGCTGAACGCACAATTTTATGCTCTTCATGTTATAAGCTATTTGTTCTTTGGGTTTTCTGTCCCTGTGGAATTGCAACTGATTAAAACCTCAACATCCCTGGAAAACAATTTGCCATCCTATTTCATAGCTATGAGTAGACAAGAAACCCAGGGTTTCTTCCTCTCCAGTGAACTCCCCCGGCTATAAGAATAACAGCATTAGTCTGTGCTTGTCTCTGCATTCCTCTGTGTGCTCATACACAAAAAATGAAGAGCCACATCACCCGTTACTAACACTCTGCCAACCCTCAGAGCAGAACACAGCCCAGCACTGAATAGTTCAAAAAGCTCAGAGCAGCTTTCGCAATTGGGTGGGAGAGGAAGCTGAGGGGAAAAAAACAATCCTAGAAAGCTGATACGACACAAGAGATCTATATTAACAGTATTTAATTTTCTTGATCTGAACTGTTGGCAGGATGTGGTTTCAGAGCTGTGGAACGCAGCACAGAAGAGAGAGCCTTTTTTCAGCCGTTTCCCTATGATGGAGAGAAGAGGAGCTAAATTACTCAGTTCAGGAGGGAATAGACAAACTGCTACTGATGGATCCCAGTAGTGAAAGGAAAGCTAATGGAAAGTAGCTCATGCATGTTTTCCAACTGACTGCAATTCCTACAGACACAAATTTTCATCTTCTTTTTCATCTAAAATGCACAAAATTGGATGTATGCATTTTACATGCATGTTTGCCTATATATTTTTGATTAAACAACTTAATTTCCTTTCCCTACTGTGCTTTTCCTTGTATTTGGCATCTTGCAAGAAAGCGGGGTCTATCTCATCTGGGCCACTGCACTCTGAGTTAGACTGAACTCTTTAGACAGAGGGAGAAAGGAGAAAAAGGCATGAAGCAGTAAAAGGAGAGGCCCCAAGAGAAGTGAGGGGCAGCCTGCAGGAGAGAACAGACCTGTACCCACTCAGCTTGAGTTACCTGCCAGCTACTGCCAGAAGATTTGGTGCTGTTCCCTCACCTGCCAGTCTCACAGAAAGCCAACCCAACGAAACAGAAATTTCTGGTGTTGCAGCAAGCCTGTAATCTCACCCTGTGGCCAAACTGCTGCTACACCCACCACAAAGGAAAGAGCAGAAGTATTTAATTGGAAGTGCAAAGAAAGAAGTGGAAGCTATCATTTTGGCCACAAACTATGATGCCTTGATAGGGCTACCTAAAAACAGAGGCTAGACAATATTAAGAGAATAAAAGCGGGTGTATTTATTGAAGGGCCTTCAGGTACACTTTGGGCAGTCAGAGCCCCAGGAGCTACACCCAAAATGGACAATGGGTCCTGGGTTTTCATACTGTTATAAGTTTGGTTCACTTGCATATCGGGGGTTAATCCTCCAATTACCGCTTCAGGTAATGAAGTCATTTACCCCAAGTTTGCTCCCGCAACCCACTGTTGTTTACATATCTCGGGGCCTGCTACAGCAAGGTGTCCTTGAATTTCAGGCCTAGAGAGGATTTGTTTTGTCTGACCAAAAAGGGAGAACAGTAGCCATATGAAGCTCAGAACTATACACCAAAGAATTACAGGATATGAAAAACATAAAAGCTCAAATCCTAAGGCATCAACTGTGTGAAAGTTGGCATTGCACAGTACCCTGAGACAGGCACTTCTTCAGCAGCCCAGAAGAGGTTGTAGGGGTTTCTGCAATGTCCTCTTGACGGGCAAGGGGAAACAAACAGACCTGCGAGGGTCAGAGTAGTCCGCAAGGAGATTTATTATATTTCATCCATTTTAACTATAAAAATGTCTTAAATAATTGTGATACCCGATTTGATTAATTTATATTCTAAATAAAACAGTGATTTAACAACTGAAATCCTTTGGTGTCCTTTCCATGTTAAAAAAACAGAGTTTGGGGAAGAAATTCCAATCTTTCTCTGCACATGAGTACAGGTCTAGTGGGGAAAACTTTCAGCAAGTCTTTCAGAGAGGCTGGAAAGCAGCCTGTCACTAACAGCAGATGTCCACAGTGATTTTCCAGTTAAATTACTGGCCACTGCACATTGTGCAGTCCCTTCTTCCAGATAAGATCAAGACAAAAAAGAAATGTCCTTGTCTGATTAGACTGCTTTTGGGGTGGATATTCCCGTTTAAATTGCCTATTGAGATATGGGCTTTTTGCAGCTGCAGGAAATAAATTAGCATCAACAGCATGTCTAGGGATCAATTAATTTTCATCAATGTCAAAAACAAGTACAACTTGAATAAGATCAGCCAGACTGGATTCGGATTGTGGAGAGACTGACAGATCCACGCAAAAAAAAAATCTCGAGTGTGTTGCCAAAACCAAATGAAACAGATTCAGTGAAGGCCAAGGCAATATTCATCAGTGCTCTATCTGCATTCCTGCCAGTGGCTTCACATCAGGGACGTATTTGGAAGGATTACTTTAGATTTTCAGGAAGCACTTTATCCCATTCTCCATTTGGAATTACTGTCTGGAGTTGCTGAAGAGGAGGGAAATCCAGCATCTGCTGGAACAGTATATCTAAATTAAAGTGTGCAAGAGAAGGAATATCAGCTACAATTTCCATGAAGCCAAAAGTGAAACAGGATACTACAGAGAGCACAACAGGTCTGCACATATTTCTATAACTTATCTAAAAGATCCCACAAACTGGCAAAAGAAGCAGCAGCATCCAAACCTCCTGCTGATATTAAAACGATAGTTGACTTCAGGAGACATAGCACAATAGCAAGGAACCATTGACTGGCACAGAGAGCTTCCACTGCCCAGACCCAGCATCTGGATTAACAGATGGCAGGTGCTGTGGTACGGATAAGTACACATTAATTTATCATGCAACAGGGGAGCAAAGGGTAGGCATAAAAGGGTTTGAGTACACTGATCAAACTGCAGCTAGAGAATGTCTGCAAGAACCCCCGCAAGGCTTCATCACATTTTTCAGATGGCTGGAGGGCCCTAGGTGCCAAACTGTCTGTTTGGGCGATGCTGTCAAGCTAGGTTCATGAATACATGTAAAACATTTGGCAGTCTTCGGAACAAAGCAAGCAATTTAAATTTGGATTTCTTCCATCGCTTACCCTCTACAGGTTAGAAATGTATTTCTAACAAATATTTTGGTTTGCTTTCTTTAGACCTTCACAATTTTGAACTGTGTGTTTACACACTTGACCTTCATCATTAAAGCTGATGTGTATTCCAAAGCCCCACGCACACCTCACAAGACCACCAAAAATACAGCAGTGGTTTGATGTCCAATTTCAAATCCCAAATTTCATACAGATGTGTCAGGCAAAATATTTTAAGGTAACTCTCGAGGCAGAGTCTACACATTACCACCAATCCAGGTCAAGATCAGGACAGTTAACCACAGCGACAAAGCAGGGGAAAATCCCTTTCAGAGAGTCTGCCAGGACGGGAGTTACCGTAATAATAGTAGAACTTAATTACTCCTGTGTAGATTTAAATGTCACTGTGGTATTTTCAGACACTCTACAGGAACATTTCATGGATAAGCTAGTCAGGCAACTCAAGAGAGAGTGTCTGGTTTTGACTCTCTTCCAGTGGCGTTTTTGGTTTGTGTCACAATGTTACTATCAAGGACAACCTCTGCAACAGCCACTAAAATGTGTTTATATTCAACATTCTTGCAGGAAGTGTGAAGGCCAAAAAAAAAATCCTCTGCACTAGTGTATGGCTTCAAAATGTCAGTTTAGAAGCAGCCAAAAATGCTAACTGAACAAAAAAGGAATTATTAGGTGCAGAATAAGGAAGGAAAAAAAGGAAATAATGAATATATCACTGTATCAGTCCAAGGTGTCTTGGCACCTTGAATACTGTGTGCAGTTCTGGCATCTCATCTTAAAAATTGTAGCATTGAGCTAATAAAGGTGACCTACAGTCTGAAACAATTTGCATGCAAAGGGAGACGAAAAGGTTAGGACTTTTCAGCCTGGAAAACCAACTTCAGAGGAACATAATAGTGAACTGTATAATCAATAGCACAGACAGGATGAATAAGAAACTCTTATTTTTATTTTTTTTTCATGATACCAAAATAGATTACATCAAATGAAATTATCACCCGGCATTTTGGAACAACACAAAAGAAAACGTATCTACTCACCCCCTGTAAATAAGCTGTATAACCTATTACAGAAGGGCAATAATCATGCAAAAAGGCATCATTCAAATGAATGGGGCAAAATCATTACAGACAATTAAACACACAGGTACTGCCTCTGGCTGGAGATATCCCTGAGCTGCACGTTACAGGAAGCTGCAGAAGGATACCCAGGGAGTGTTACTCCACTTTTGCGCTATTTTAACGCCAGGCATCCACTGCTGGCCACCATGACAGCATGGTAGGCTACCTTAGATCTTTGACCTGGTCCAGGGCAGACATGTTTCTTGTGTACTCCCTGGATTGTGCTGGAAATGCCTCGGATATTAACTTTTTCATTGTATTGTACCCACCACTCTGTGCTAACAGCAAAACCTAAATAAACTTATAAACCTTAAAAAGCTTAGGAAACCAGGCAGCTTTCATTACTTGCAAACCTCTTTGCATTTATGTTGAGCCAGGATCAGATTGGACTGTACTTTTCCTGACCTCGCTTACAAAAAATGTGCCCATAAAATGTTAATCAATCTGATGGACCCGACAGAACCCCCCTCAACCCCCCCACCAAAACTGTTGGGAAATCATTGTGCTCATGGAGCAGCTCTTGACAGCAGTCCTTGCTGGCCAGCTCACACACAGATTGTTCAGAAACTATTCTGGAAACTGGAATCTAACTGAGAGTTTCCTTCCCCAAGGAAAGAGGCCAGCCAGCTTTGTGCCTGCTTTGTGCAGTTAAGAATTCCAGAATGAACATGCATGTACACTTCAGTTTTCTTCCAGCTTCATCTCCGGGAGGTTTTAGTGCATTCTGCCATTTTCTGATGGTGACTGGGTAGGATGCATCAATCTGGCATTACGCAGATGAGTGTCTATTATAACAGATCTTTCATGTGTGCATCCTCAGGTTGTGGATAAACAGAATGATACAGAAAGAGTCTTCCATCACGCATTAAATAACATATTAAAAGCAGATTAGGAAAATATCTGTGTTATTTTGTATACAGTTAATCCTGTTTCACAGCAGAAAATGAGTGGATATCCTCCTCAAGCCCCCTTAGCACTGATTTCTACAACTTTGCCAAATATAATAGGAAAAGAAATTAGGATATTTTAATGAAACTAAGAATTTTCATTTTGCCTGGAGGACAGGTGTTGACAGTTCTTATTAAAAAAAAACAACTTCGTTTTATCTCAAAGAGTGCATTGATGGGGAAAGATGATCAATAGAAACCCTTCTACTAGCACTAGGGGAAAAAAAAGAGTATTTTAAAATGCTAGTTGAATATTTTCTTCAATAACCGCATCTCATACATTTCAAAATTAGGAGACAAAAAGTAAGAGATGGTTTTCCATCTCTGGGATACCACATTTCTTCAAGAACAACATTTAATTTCTCCATCCCTGACTTGTATATAAAGATGAGACATCAGTCACTTGGATGTATTGTTTACTTGTAGCACAAGGTGAAATCAAAAATCTCTCACACATGCAGCCCCTAATGAAAGAGGGCCCTGATGAAATTCAGAGCCTCTAGGTGCTAGTGCATGCAATAACAGCTCGAATAAACACAGATAAACTCCTGTGTCCTCACTTCCAGAATATTTATACCTCCACCTACATATACAGCATGTTCTTCTACTACAGTGACCAAAATGTAATGCATGAGAAAGCATCCACACCTGAGACAGCTGAACAAGTGTGTTACCCAAGCAGTGATTGCAGCTTCCTGAAATTAGCTCCACTTCATTCCTTTCATTCCAAACCTTGCAGACCAGTCACATTGCATTGCTGCTCTTTATAGCAGTGTCTGATGAGACCATTTGAATATTTCTTCCTGGATCTTTCCTGGCTGTCTTCCCAGCACCCAGATGACTCAAGAACTGACAGATGCAGGGCATAACCTTTGTTCCAAAAACTGGTTATGTGTATCTCTGAGACTGAAAAAGGAGAGAGGAAAAAAACCCCACACTTTTAAAGTATCACACTCAATTGTTGAAGTGAGAGTCTAAAAATGATAGGATAAAACAGAGCACAGGGATTTGGACAGAAAAGAAATGAGTACAAGAGAACAAACCTCAGGCAGCAAAGAGTCCAACACACGGACAGGGCCATGCTGTTCCTTTATTGATGCTTAAATGCAGCTTTACCAGCTTTGCCCGTATTTCCCTGCTGCTCAGTTTAGTCTGCCTTGCCAGCAAGCCTTGAGCCTGCTGCGATAAACTGGGTAAGAAGAGCGCAGTCAGGGGAATGTTATCCACAGGGTATTGACTGGCTGGGACAGAAGGGGCTTTGCCACCTTCCCCCAGAACTCTCTGACCGCCCCACCTCCAGTTCACAGTGTGCAGGAGGTCCTGCCAAACACAAAGGATTAGCTGGGAGGTGGAAAATTTAGATTAATGCTGTCTCCTCCATTCTTACTCACTGAAAAATATCTTCCCAAGGGGGCTGTGCGACCAGGCTCTCCCCTACCCACAGTGTAGAGGAGCCCACTGTGAAGTAAAACATTCCCCAGGATCTGTCTGGGGAATCTCCACAGAGATGATTCACAGTCAGGCACATCAAAAAGTTTGTCTCAGTTCCTTCCATTCCTGCTGTCGCCTCCACTGTGCCAAAACCCTTTTAGAGCATCACAGAGGACAGATGTCACTGGACACGAGGGCAGCCACACAAGCACATCCCCCTTTCTCTTGGAGAATGCTCTGTTGTGGCAGGGTACGATCTAACCCCACAACTTGTGCTGGGCACAGCATTCAAAAACATCCCTCGGTTGAATGCACCCCAGCAAAGATCTCAAACAGATCTCTGGTGCATCATCCCATTCCCATCAGACCAAGCACTGTGTGGCAGTGACACCAAGCAAAACTGCTCCTCAGACTGTGGCTCAGGCAGAGATTTTGCCTGAGGGCTACAATACTGGCCAACACCAGCTGCCACCCTGCGTAGGTGGGACAGGCACCAACACCTCCAGCTGCAGGAAGAAACAAATTGAGGCCAGACTGATGACATGAACAGGGCTTTGTTAACAAGGTCAGGATGCAGGTGAGGCATGTCCTGCTACACAACCCAAAAAAAGCCCCAGGAGCCACTGTTATCTGCAGTCTTTGGCTCTCTCGAGACATCAGACAAAGCTCATGGCCATATGGCAGTTTTGCTGTGACATTTCTCAAGTCATTTTGTCAGCTCTAGGCTATGGCCTGGATTTTCAAAACCAGCAGTTCCACACTCACCTAATGGAAGTGAGAGAACGTTTGTGATGTTTCAATGGGAATGGTTTTCATCATGTGTGTGTGTGATTGTGGTTTTCCTTTCCTCAGGCAATTTGCTGCTTCCTTGAGCTCTGTCTAGGTCAGAGAGAGAGTCTCTATCATAGCCCTTTCTTCTTTTATGGCAGTATCTCTCACAGGCAGAGAACTCCTGTCACAGTCATTTCACCAATGTAAAAATAGCACTCTTCCTCTAGGTGTCTCAGGAAAAAAAAGTATTTACTTTGAATTTTCCTGCAGGACCAACGAGATGATCTGCTTTTTTTTTTTTTCCAAAATGATGCTTGGGTGAAAAAAAATACGCTACTGGGAGAAAATAAAAACAAAATTGCAATAAAATACGGATGTCAGGTTTTAAAGCACGCAGTTACCTCCTTCCCGTGTGCTCTCCGAGTGTGCCTTGCCGGATTTGCTTGCCGGGAGCTGTCAAGGAGCGGGTTTGGCCGTGCCGTTCCAGCAAGGGGACACGCGGTGGCAGTGTGGCCTCTCGCTCCTCCAAGGGTTTTTCCGGGCGGGGAGGAGTTGGTTCCCTTTGCCTCGGCGCGATCACGCGAATCCAACCAGAGGGAAAAGGCCACGTGTAGAAAAAAAATCCTGATCTTCCTGACTGGGCTGCGCTGACACATAACACCCTCAGCCATGGGATCCAAAAAAAAAGCGGAGAGAAACCAAACCCTGGGTGAAGGGACTTCCTTTTCTGTGTGGTCCTAGAGATTCACACACGTTATTTCTGGGTGTATTCAAGATGCTCTTTCACATTTAACCCGAACACCTCAATGTTCATACTTACACCCATTTTTCCTGCTGCTGAAAACCATCTGTTTCCAGGGTACAAACCCAGCTGGTTCCGTAAGTCCTAACACAGAGAGAGGGGGACAGGGAAGAAAAAAAAGAGTGAAAGAACCAATCTCCACAACTTTCATATAAAGATCATTTGTGGGAAACTTCTGATGAAGTAAGGTTGTGTGGTTTAGGCCAAGCACATCTGGTAAGAATAAGAAACAAGGCTTATAAAAAGAAAAAAATCTGGTTTCCTGATCTGCTTGACTCCATCAGACACTGGGCTGAAAGCAAATGTTTTTATATGGCATTTCACACCCCTTAATCGGCATATGCACCACAATTACTTCTTTTTTTTCAAAAATCTAATGAGCAAACACACAGCACAAGTTGCAATCTTTAGTTGCTTTCCCTCTGCAAATGACACTGCTGAAGTATTTCGCTCTCAAAAGACTTGGGGCTTTTTTATTTTTTCACTCAGTTGAGATGGGATATTAATCCAAAATAAATCAGCTTCAAGGAATTGCTGTTGATGGGGCAATCAGTTACATGATATTTGTTTATTTTCTTCAGCTAAGAAAAAACCTTAATTCATTTCTATTTCAGATCTTGGCTAAGCATTTTCTGAATTGCTGTGCAGACAAAATTCTCTTTCTCCTCTCTCCCCCTGCCCCCAACTTTCCAGCCAGCATTCCTAGTTACAAGGAGAGAAATCCATCTCAGAAATCTAATTAAAGATTTTAAAGCCCAGAGCAAACTGCTATTTCTTTTGCCACAGGTCTCACAAGCACAATTATATGTACATATTTGATAAATAAAGTTAATAACTATTCAACAGTTCCTCCAACAGAGGCAATGCCAAGTGCAAGTGCCAAGAACTTGTAAAGCTCTGTGTGGTGTCAGTGGCATCTGAGGACAGCCTCTACAAGAGTATTTTCTAAATATTAAATCCATTTCAGGTGCATTTTTTGTGTTAAACCAAATTGGTTTTGACTACAAAAACTATCCAGAATTCGTGTTTGTGCTGGAGTTCAGGAATGGAGAAGAGGGAAGGGAAAAGGAGGAGGGGAGGAAATGTTTCACATTTTTTAGACTATTTCTAATCTCCTCACTCATACTGCCTGAGAATGAAGTATCTATTGTTTACTGGAAATGCTTCTGTGACCGTCTGTGTGTCAGCAAAAGGGTCTAACATAGCTTCTGACATAGTTTACATTCCTTTCTAGCTGTGATGTGTCTTCCCCATTGTTTTTCCTGCCCTATCCTGTCCGTTTTCTCATTTTTTTTTTACCCTTGCACTTTTCTGTTACAATTATTTCCTGCGCGTCCTAGTTCTGTCAATATCCATCAGGAGTGTATGATTGACTGACAACATGAGTGCAGCTCTATTAACAGGTCAGGGTGCAAGTTAGCCCTGTCCTACCGCACAACAAAAAAAGCTGCATGCCTGAGGAACCACTGTTATCTGCAGTTCTGCCACATGCCTCCAGCTTCCTCCTCTCCACAAATTCCTGCTCCTCTTTCCCAGATGGTTCCCCCCCATCTCCAACCTTTCTGCTCCGATATATCACTTTTCCCCATTTATAAGGAAAGAAGGAGTGTGTCACTCATTTTCCCTTAACCAGTGAAACTATTCTCATGTATCACTAACGTGACCTCTCCTGTGGCTGCCACATTAGGACAAAGGGGAGTGACATCATTAAGTCCGAGTGATGAGAAGGGCCAGAGCTCCCTCCTCTTTTAGAGAAAAAAACAGAAGGGAGACAAAGAGTAAAAAAATCAGAGGTAAAAGTATTCTGGACCCTTGTGGAGCCAGTTCCTCCTCCCCATCCTGAGTTTTGTGAGAAGGTGCCCAGTTTCTTATGTTATGGTGTCCCCTAAGTCCAGGATCACCCCAGTTTCTCCTCAGCCATCTGTACCCTCACTGCTGTCCGAACCTTGGTAAAAAACAAGCTTCAACAGCTCATTTTGAGTCCCAGAAGGTCTCTGAAATAGCAACAGGTGAAGTTAAAAGCCACATTCGTTTCCATTTGCTGTTAAGAATCAGCGGGTTTTCTGTCAAAATACCTACTTGTAATTTGGTGGAATTTGGGAATTTTTTTAATTGTGCAACCCTGGATTGCCTACTTCTTTTTCTAAAGCCTGCATTTTCCTTTCCCCAAAACACTGTATGGTCCCTTGTTCCTCCTCCTTTCAACCCACCGCGAGCCAAGTGTTTTTTTGAACAGTAACTCCAAGCTGAGTTACTCCTGAGAGAGTGTGAGAACTTCAGCCTTCCCCCAGCTGTACCTCAGCGGGCAAGAGCCCGCTCTCGACGGCAGCGGCAGAGCCAGCCGGGGTTTTTCCAGCCTTTAATCGAGCAATTCCCTCATCACCTCTTTACAATGAAATGGAGAGAGGGCGGCTGCAACTCATCTCTCTGCAACCCCTTAGGGCAGCCTGGAAAATACCCAGTCAGCAGGAAAACCTCCCAAACCAGCAGCCCCATAGCCACTCCCGCAACACAGCCCCGCCTGAAAGTTTGATCTTCACAGCACGGACCCCGCACTTAGAGCATCTTCTATTTCCAGGTTGAAACTCGTGTACAAAATGTGTCAAAGTGTAAAAATATAGAATTTACTTATATATATCGTGATGCAAAGCATCCGTGAGGGACGGCACAGGAGGACAGTACATATGTATGTGTCTAAAACGCGTGCGTGTGTTTGTTCACGAGGGGGTACGTGTGCCACGGGAACGCGGTGTCCCGGCGGGTGCGACACAAACACATACTCACACAAACACAAACACACACACAGACGCTCAATCCCGGCCCCGGGAGCTCAGCACCGGCCGCTCCGGGACTCCCCCGGCGGGAGGACGGGGACCGGCGGCTGTTCCCCGCTGGCGAAGGCTGGGCTGGGCT